>BRDA01090468.1:0-14361 GCA_036984385.1 Crenuchus spilurus
TCCTTGCAATACCGCCTCCCGTATTTCCCCATTTACCTGGCATATTAGTAGTGACTGTTTTCTCTTCACCTTCTCTCTCTCTCTCTCTCTCTCTCTTTTTCCTTATATTGTTATGTTCTCTTCATTGTTATTGTTGTATTCAAACTTACTTATGTCGACTTGTACACATTTGAAGTAATATCCTAGGCAACATCCATTTTTTTGGCAGCCGCGGTAATTTTAAAAGTAGCCCAAAAAATGCACCCCGCCACCCTTGGGTTTTCATCCACGACTGGATTTTTAAACAAGCCCAATTTGGCGTGAAAACCGCGAACCTGGCAACACTGATAGAGAGCGCTTCTGCTTGTTAGAGCCAGTGGGATGGGTGAATCCAAGTTTTTGTGGGGAAAGAGGGGGTTACATTACCAAATGATTAAATATGTTAGTATTTTACCCAAAATTGATAATGAATACAGAAAATTAACAAGTTATTCATGAAAGATGTTTTTGTAAATTGAAATTATGTGACTTTATTAGGGGAGTTATATTGGATCAGATTATTGGGGGGGTCATAATCCCCCTATCCCCCGCACAAATTACATGCATGCCTTATACATTATATAGTCTGGTACATTCAACACTACAGCCTGAATCATAACAAACCTTTCTTATTGTTATTGTCATGTTTGGGTTCTGTCTGTTCTGTTTGTATGCACCACAAGTTAATTCTACAGCTGAATGAATGAGAGTTATGAACACAGAATTATGTTTACAAATGTTCTGATTTGCTATTTTCAAAGAGAACTTAATCAAAACTTGGTAAGCAAGTTTCACTGAGGATGCATGTGAATTAGCCTTATCAGTATTTTGTCACTCTGGCAACAAAACTTTGTATCACTATTTCTGACACTTTGCTTTTGAGACTTTCCAACCAGCCTTTGAGCTGGATGTTCCTTCTGATCTTGTGCTTGGCATTTATAAATATGTACAAACTAATTTGGTAATATTGTCTTTATGCGGTTGGTCATTGGTATTCCACTTAAACAACTTTGACCCACTGAGACATGAACTATACAAGAAGGTGTCCTGTGGTATCTGGTATTAAGATGTTAGCAGCCACTGTTGGTAGGTAGTGGCAACACCCCTCTGACCACTATTTGACTATGTGACCCCACCTAGAGAAACCCGATCAAAGTAATTTTTTTTTCCAAATATAAGTTTTATGCATATTTATAAAGAGTGCTGTTAAAGGAATCTTCACACAAAATTTCAGCCAATGATCTCATATCACTGTCAGAGACAGCAGACTGAGACTCAGCTCAGTTTATTGTGTCACAAGACATTAATACATCAGATATAATTAACAGTTAATCCAAACAAAGCCAAATCTACCAGAATTGATACTGAAAGATGAGCCTGACTACAGTCACACTGTTTACATCAGCTGAAGACATCTGACCTGCTCATATTTGGTGGATGGACACATGAGCTCAGATACATTTCTACAGTGAAGAGAAGTAGTTCAGGAGCCAAATGAAACTCAACAAGCTTGTGTACCTCTGCAGTAGAAGTAGTTCTATATCAGCACTCGAGGTGTCAGCACTCGAGGGTTTTTTTTTTTTTTTTAATGAAAGCATGTACTATAATAGATTTAACAATATTATATTTAATTTTTTACAGCAATAAAACCAAATGGTTAATGTGATGGAGAGGCAACACGATAACCCTAACGACTTTGGCTGGGTTTTCTTACATGTTTTTCTCCAGCATCCAACATGTCTGATATTATTGTCTCCTGACACATTAATTCTATTTCTTACAATGATAAAATATTCTACAGCTTTAAAATCATATGTTCTGGATTTCTCTGTTTGTCCACTGTTCCTCTCCCTCTCTCTCCTCCGTGTCTAAATAGAGGTCATGTATTTTCCACTGTCTCTGAGTTAGTGGGGGAGAGTAGTTGGGTGGATATGTTAATTCGCCAAGGCAATTAATGCTTAACACCCAGAAGACATTTAACTTTCTCTGCCTATTAATTATGTACTTTGTACATACTAGAATATCCTCTTATCCTTAAGAAAAAAACACTAATTAGGACCAAAATATATCAGTACATTTTGGTATAAAGACCCTTAAATAGGACAAGTGTTGCAAATAAAATATTTGAAAGGAATACGACTTTCTATTCAGTTCCTCCCACATTCCAGGGAAAAGACCTTCTTTTCTCCCATTCAGTATGCCATCTTTATTTTTCCACTGAGCAACTCATTTACAATAAAGGTCAAAGCAAATCCTCTGACTAAATATACAGCAGAAGATCCCACCAAATCCCAGTCAATGACTGTCCCCTTTACGCTATAGTTCCACATATCAATACATCTACTGCTGTTTGATTTGAAAAGCTATAGTTCAGGTTAATCAGTGACTCATAAAATAAAATATTTACTGATAAAAGCCTTTTATGGAGAACATGCAGCCTAAACATGAATGCTGTGAAAGGTAAAGCCATGGCTGCAAGAGATGATGAATATGCTCCAGGTAGCAGATAGTAGTACAGCAAGGGTGAAATAAATGATGGATTAAGATGCAGTGTGACGTACAATATACAGACATTTAAATGTAGAATGAGACTGAGAAACCTCAGGCTATGGATGTGTGATGTAATACGCATGACGTGAGGTGAAACAATAGACAACGTTTCTCCCCATGGTAAAGAGTTTAACTATAGGCTATGCTGAGGCATGAAGCTGATGCAAAGCACTTCAAAGCATATGAACCTATTCATATTGGTTCTATAAGATGCAAGCAATGATATAATTGCAAATTCAATGACATAGAAAATATCAAGTTCATATCATTGTAGATCTAGTGTTACACTCACTGACTACTTCATTATGTACACAGACCTTGTATCTGCACTCATTGTCCTGTTCATCAGCTCCACTGAGCATACAGGAGCACTTCGTAGTTCTATAATTACAGACTGTAGTCCATCTGTTTCTCTGTGTACTTTATTATCCTCCTTTCAACAAGTATTATTTGGGTGGTAAACTATTCTTGGTGATGCCGTGACACTGACAAGGTGGTGGTGTGTTTGTGTGCGTTGTGCTGGTACGAGTACATCAGACCCAGCAGATCTGATGTTCTTTTATACACATAAGTATTACTGCTGGAATGAAAACAACCAATAGTGCCCTGCTGGTAGTGTCCTGTGACTACCAGTGAAGGACTCAAGGATGACCCAAACAAACTGTGGGGCAACACATAAGCTGCTGTCTCTGCTTTTACATCTACAAGGTGCATTAACAAGGGAGGTGTGTGGTGAGTGGAGCAAGAGGGTTCTTTACCCAGGGCAGGAAACAGGCTAGGACCGCCCCTGTTGCATGCATCTTTGACTGCATCAGCACAGTTTTCTGATTTTTCTGATCAGTATCTCCTCAGTATATTTGTCAGTAGACTAGGTTATGGATTAATGACTACCAGATTAGTCAAAGGAAAGCAGGAGAATGTCTTAATGAACTGTTTAGATGTTTGTGCCCGTTGAGGTTTTGTTCCAGTGTGATCTGAACACTAATCTTCCTGATCTGCAATACAAAATCATATTTATGTATAAACGCACCAGAATTCATAAACAATATATGGTTTTATTCACATATTCACTGAAATATGAGTTCAGTTTGTCATTTACTTTTTTTTTTTTCAAAGTACTGGTAGCCAATTGACAGTCGATTCGCTAGGACTCTCTTAATCACTTGTAATGCTCCTGGCTCTAGGAGGGCAAAGATTATCACATGCCTCCTCCTATGCATGTCAAGTCAACCACCACCTCTTTTCAAACTGCTGCCATTGTTTCATTACTGGGTAGCTAACTTAGGCAGAAAATTCTGATGGATCACCTTGCATATGCTGGTACCATTGGACATTGCATGCTAGTAATATGAACTTGTCTGATCATAGAGCCACTGTTGTATTATCTGTAGCCACTATAATGTATGTTGCTTACAGATTAGCACAGGACTTGGGAACAGGACAGGATATCTGTTTTCAAAATAAATAATTTTTTGAAAATAGGTTTTCAATATTCTTTACTGTTATTAAATGAAGTTTGGAACAACTGAAATGTGAGAGAAGGACGATGCCCTAACTACTTCTTCCATTCAGGGCATGCATATATAAATCCCTTCCTAAAACCTATGTATAAGTCTGAACATTCACTCTGACAAAAAGTTTCTATTCAGCTTGTGTGAAGTCGATTGTTATCTCTTCCATACCTGCTGCATCTTCATCCCACTTGTCCTCCAGGATTGGTTATTCCCATTGGCTTCACTTCATATCTCAAGGCACCAGTCACTGTTCACCTTTTTCTCCAACCCCTGGGACCTCTGCTCAATTCACCCTGTCAGAGTTGTGGATGCTCCCAGCATTCACGTCCTTCTCTCCTTGCACCTCATCCTCCAAGTCTTGACCACCATGCATTTTGGACTGGACCACTAGGAGCTTGGTGATTATCTGTCAACTACCTTGGACCTGGCCATTTGATATGGTGGCTCTAAATTTTGAATACCACCATCTTTTCTGTACTCACTCTGTGACTCAGTTCCAACAATGGAACCTCTCCTCCATCTGGAGCACTCTGGATTGTAGAGCCTTTGTGGGACTTGATACATTATCCGGCAAAGTGTATGGTGGCACCTTGCACCCAACCTCTTCCTGCTCCCTGTTTAATTCTGCTACTCCTCCGGTCTCCATCTCTGTCCCAAAGTCAACAAAGCGACACCCTTTTGTCTTCCTTTTGTGCCAGTGACAGTCATGGCTGACTTGTTTTCCTGGAAGTGTAACAGATTTGTAACAATTTAAATTTCAATGGCTGCTTCTCCTGTTTGTGCAAGGTGCAAGGTAGGGGCAGTCTAACATATGGTGCCCTCAACAGCCTCCTAAATACAGTCGTATCTTACTGTTAAAATTTCCTTCTATAGCAGTTTATGTGGTGGCCCTGGACACCACCTTATCTAGACATTATGACCTGTTATTTGTGTGTTACTGCCTGGAAAGCTTCCTCTTTGTATTTTTCTCCTGGTCTTGTAGCCCTGCCAAGCACTTCCCTCATTTGCTCTAATCTTTCTGCATTAATGGTGACATCCTTGTTGGAGAAGAAAACGTTTCAGATAGGTTTATGATCTGTTCCTCCTCTTCTACTACTCTTTCTCTGTTTCAAATCAACCCCAATCCTGCAAGAATTGGGCAAAAATTTTATTATTATCTACCTCTCTGACCCCCACAGATCTACCAAGTCTTTATTCGGATCTTCTTTAGGATCTACTGCCTTCACTATGTTGCATTGTATCCAAACTCTCTGAGCCAGTCAATATTCAGTCACCATTTTTCCAATGTTTGAAGTCATAATTTGGAATCCTAAGATGCTCAGAATTCACATCAGTAAAAACTTCTCATTACTCTTCCTCTTACCCCCTATAGTCAGATTTCCATATCCTTGACTCCTATACTTTCGCCTTTAACATCAAAGCAAAACAGATCAAACTGGCAACACCACCACTTTTATCTCTATAAGTTGAACTCACCTCTCAGTCCTTACGAACCACTCATCCATCACATTAATCTCTGTCTCTCTCAGAACACATTCTTAACAGACCTGCTATTCATCACAGAATCAGGAAGCATTATAACATGGCACTTGTTTCACTTTCTTCTCCACCACATCTTATCTCTGAGCGGCTATCCTCCAGGACAATCCTCTGCACACTTTTATTTGAATTGGCACATCAGCCAACTACAGCCTCTCCCTAAGGAATTTCTGAGCATACTATCAAACGTCTCAGATACTGGTCCTCCCAAACATACCTGGGTTACATCTGTACACAACAATCTGAGGTGGGCTGACTCCAAATTCACTTCACTTTAAGACAGAGATTTTGGGGGTCCAGCTTCATACTGTCATTGCCAATCTGCCCAGAATATCAGCCCAAATTTTCAAATCCTCCCTTCTGAACTACTACTGTGGTGTATACTTAGAAAATGTAGTTATGAAATAACTAAAGCTTGGAGTAAGACCCTGCCCTAACAACTCATGTTCATTATGTGCCTATATAAAGCCTTTTCTGCCACCTAGCTTTTGTGAAAATGTGCACCCCACCACCACCCTAGCACCTCTTCTTCCAATTTATCTTTGGTGACCTATTGTGGGGCTTCACACTCTCAAAGCAAAGCTGCCCAGAACTCCAGCTAAATTGTCAGGTTCCTCTCCTGTCAGGTTCCTCCCCTAATATATGACAAAATATATTCCGCATGTAATTTTAAAACTTTGGATTTTTATTAAAATAATGATATTAAAATGTTATGTTATAAATATTTTTACATATTCCTTTTACCTTTGGTCTGTAATGACATTTCCAGTGTAAGAAGACCTGGTATTGTAAGGCTGTGCCATCAAATGGTTCTTAACTGTCACAACATTCCCTTTGTGTTACTTGTCTTAGAAAAGATCAGAGAGTTTATTTCAGAGATACTTTATGATGCTATACAGAAATGGCATGTTATGTAGAACATGTTGATGACAAGTAGCAAGACTGTCAGATTATCAGACAACCTATGTTGACAAAACTGGATGTTGTTTAAGGTACTCAAGTATTTCCTCCATCTACCTCCATCCAGTCAGTTGAGTGTTTGATCTCCCTGCTTGCAGTCCATTACACATTTTAGATGTGATCTCATGGTGCCTGTGCACATATTTTGAGCTCTAAACATCATATATATATATATATATATATATATATATATATATATATATATATATATATATATATATGAAGTACTTATGTACAGTGGTGCTTGAAAGCAGGTTAATTAGATTGTCTCACAGTTCCTAAAAATAGATACAGAGAACCAAGTAAAACAAATGAAACAAAAGTATTAGACTTAGTCATTAATTTAGTGAGGATAATGATCCATTACTACACGTCTGTGAGTGGCAAAAGTATGTGAACTTTTAAATTATTTACATTTAAGGTAAAGCAAATACCTTTAAGTTGAAATGTGAGTCAGCTGTTGTCAATCAGTAAGATGACAGTCAGGTGTGAGTGGGTGCCTTGATAAAGAAAGGACCTGGTGAAATCACATGCTATTGCAAGTGTATCATGGCATGAACAAATGAGATTTGTGAGGACCTCAAGGAAATTTGTTGAAGAAAAGTTGTTGATGCTCATCAGCCTGAAAAAGGTTACAAAACAATTTCTAAAGAGTTTGGACTGCAGCAATCCACAGTCCACAGATATTGTATAAATGGAGGAAATTCAAGACCATTTCTACCCTCCCCAAGACTGGTGGAACAACAAAGATCATGCCAAGAGCAAGGCATGTAATAGTCAGTGAGGTCACACAAGGAAAAGGTAACTTCTTGAGTTCACCATCAGGAGAACCTTAAACAACGATGTGTATGGGAAGTTTTTCAGTGAGAAAGCAATAAGGCTCTCCAAATAGAACATTACTGCCCAATTGCAGTTTGATAAAGATCATACAGAAAAGCCAGGAGGTTATTGAAACAATGTTTTGTGAATGGATGAGACCAAAATAGATCTTTTTGGTTTAAGTGAAAGGCTTTCGAGCATAAGAACCCTATTCCATATGTGAAGCACAGTGGTGGGAGTATCATGGATTGAGCCTGTTTTGCTGAATCTGAGCCAAGACAGCTTGTCATCATTGATGGAAAATGGATTTCAAGTTATACCAGCATCTGAATCTCAAGGGAACATGAGCCAAGTAACAGGACAGTGACCCTGAGCGCACAAGTCATTCTAGTAAACAATGCTAAAATAATAATGATGTTCATGTTTTGGAATGGCCAAGTCAAACTCCATTAGAAATCCAATAGATTAACTTAATCTAATACAAATGTTGTGGAAAGACCTGAAGCAAGCAGTTCATGGATTCCTCCAAACCAATGACAGATTAACAATTACCAGAAACTTTTAGTTATTGCAGTTGTACAGTTATCGTTACACAATTGGGTCACACCAGATTTTCAAAACAAAGGTTCACATGCAGAGGTATTAGATCAAATTTATGCAGAAATATAAAAATACTAAAGGGTTCACAAACTTTAGTACCACTGTAGGTAGCCTTAAAAAAGTATGACCATAATTTTGCAGAAAGTGGGGGCAAAATATAAGAAAATGTGAGCTGAAGTCATGGCTTGAGAATTTCACCCGAGGCTGCTGATAGCATAACCCTGTTAACACATTTTACCTGCATGTGTTACATGGTTAGAAATACTAATTCTTGTGTTTGATGTACAGTGCCAAAAGTTTAAAGGTGCTCATACGTAGTAAAAAATAGTTTTTGATTATTCCTTTGTAAATTTTAAGCAGAATTCTGCTTTGTTTGGCAGTTTTCCTGAATTGTGAAGCTCACTGTTACATGTCCAGGTGGTGGAGGAGGAGTCAGGATGCAGAGGTGGGATCCAGAATATGTGATGTTATTAAACAAACAATAACTAAAACACTTTAACTGAGGTTATGGACCAAAGGCAAATGCTCTCGCTCTAATATGACATGGTGACAAACATTTATGAGCATTTACTAACACAATGACATTAAGTAACATTCACAAATGTTTAACAATGACTGACCAAGGCTCAGAGACACAGGGGAGTTTACATAACACATAATCACACTGGTATGAACAAACATGGCTGTGTGAAAAGACAAGACAAGTGCTGATTATTAACAGACACAGAGACCTGACATATTTAAACAAAAAAGCACATGGGGAACAAAAACGCTAGAATGAGGGCCGCGGAGGGGACAAATGCAGATGGGGGCACAATGTTCACATTGCATGCTGGGTAGTTTTACTTTCAGTTCTGAGCACCCAGTTGCTGCAGTTGTCATATTTTTCACATTTGTCATAAAACTACATCATGACAAAGTACTTTCTACTACTTTACCATTTGATAGTAACACCAATTAAATATAAATGATGGATAGTTGTGGCATTGTTTTGATTATTTTTTTATTTGTTGGCTGAGAAGACCCAACACGTATCATAGTTTGGTTAAATTTGCTAACTATAATTGTCATAATTATAATTATATAAACTTGATTCTCATTAGAGATGCTTCCGCAGCTTAGCTAGGTTCTGTTTACATATGGCTTTGCTGTATATGGTTCCACGTCCTTAAAGTGTCTTCCGGAAAAACCTAAATTGTGTTGTGAATGGTTTGCAATGCTTTTGTGAACTTGCATTTGTTTTGTGAATCTGCAGTGTGTTTGTTAAATGTTGAGCCCATGGTGTTGTTTTCATGAAAGTGTTTTCTGTTTGTGAATCTGCAGAGCACTGGATCTTCGCAGCCACAATCATTTTACATCCTCTCCAGTAAATTCTCAGAAAAAAAGATGTAAAGATTTAGGAGCGGTGGACATTTGTATTGTAACACCCGTACGTTTTGATGCCAGCTCCAAATGTTTTTTGAAAGTTAAAGTAAAGCTTTGTACTCTCCTCCCAGGTCCCACTTCACCTGGACTTCTTTCTCCATAGATTTTTTAACTAAATGTTAAATTACATATCAACTACCTAGATCTTCCCAAAGGCCTGTGCATTTCCAAATCAAGCTCTCATGGTCACATCAGAAATATTAGTCATTGGCTCAGACAGTCATAACAATATGAAAATATTAGATAATGTGTTTACCTTTAGTTACATTGTTGATCATTCCTCATTTCTGTCATGTGCTTTTTGTTAATGTTTACCATGTGCTGTCCTGTCGCCACATGCTTTTGTTTTTTGTCTGTCATCATATCTCCATCATATCTCAATCCCAGCCATGTCATGTCTTGTTTGAGTCTTGTGTTCGAGTCCCCATCTGAGTAGAGTTTACATATTCTTCCTGTGTCTGCGTGGGTTTCCTCCGTGGACTCCCGTATGAATTGGATAATCTAAAAAAATTACCCTGGTGTGTATGAATGTATGTATGTATGAATGTATGTATGCCCAGATATGGTTGGCACTCTGTTCTGGGTGATCCCCCTAGTGCTTGATGCAGTCCTTCCAGTTGAGAGTGTGTTGATTGTAAAGCATCCTTGGGTATCTAGAAAGGCGATATATAAGTGTAACATTCATTCATCTTTCTAGATTACTTTGCTATTTAGCTCCCTCGTGTGCCACAGTCATTGTATGTCTTTATCATCACATTTTTGTCATTTGGTAAAGTCACAGCCTCAGTATTTGTTCTGGTCCATAGCCACAGTTCTTATGTTTAGTAATAAAGCCTTGTTTTTAGAAACCACGCCTAATCTGTCTCCTCCTTGCTACAGCAGAGGTGACAGTTACCAGGAAAACTAGCATAAAGTTAGATATTTTTATGACATTCATTTTGTTCTGCTTTATATTTTAACACCAATGTTAAAACATAATGTGTCATTATTTCCTGTAGATTCTCAAAAATGCTGGTTTCCCCCATAAAGTAGATATAATGGAGTTAAAGTGAATGCATGAATGCAAATTAATTCCATTTAAATGTTTTAATTTATTAGTCATTAATTCTAATGTTATTAATAAAATATATTTCTTTTCTAACTAAATTGTTTTAACTTTTATGTATATTTCAGACTCTTCAGAGTAGCTCCTTTTGACAAGATGCAATGCATATGCCTGGCATTAGGGTTGAGCTGGATACTCGTTTCAGACGAGTATCCAGTATTTTGATGAGTATGAGCAAAAAACTAGTAAAACTTGTCAATATTTGTGCTGAAGGAAAATCCTCACTGGGTAACTGACTGTTTTCATGATCTGTGATTGTTCAGTCACACAGAGTGCCCACTCCTCCCTACACAGACACTACAGCCAGAGTTCTCTGCAGACTTTCGCACACACACACACACACACACACACACACACACACACACACAGACAGTGACACAAACAGTGACTGATCTCTCTATGCTTGGCTTCACTCTAGCTCACCTCCTTAGGTTTCCTTCAGCTCACCTCTATTTTGGTTTGTATAACATTTAAAGTTACTTGGTGAACTGGTTTTCTAACGTACGCGGTGCATTTGACAAGACAGAGCTGAAAACGGCTAGTGTGGCGTCGGTAACACGTTTTTTTTTTCTTTTTTTTGCCATCTGCTTTCCGTTATGTAGTAAAAATAAATAATTGTAAGAGAAAAAGAATCCATTTGATCATGAAATAAATAAAAAAAGAAGTTGTGTTGAGTATGACAACTCTTGTTCAATCATACTTAGTAGTTCATAATTCCCTACTACATGAGCTGTATTCATTCATGTACTTAAAAATATTAATGTTCTGAGTTTATAAAAAAAATGTTCTGTAAATAGTTATTTTACTTTTGTGATCAAAAACATTGATTTGAATCACAATTGTGAGGCTGTTCTGTAAATAGTTTTCAAATAAACAATACATATTGCAACTTCTGATCAATCCATATCAATTTCATACTTAAAATAATATACATATTTAAGCCCCACCCACTTAGGACCCGCTCACTTTGAGTACAGATAAGAATACAGATAATTTATATGTTTGAACAAAACAGATAGTGGTGTACTCGTTCATCCCTACTTGGCATTCTCTCAAGCCAAGCAGCTTTACAAGTGGCCTCCTGAGATGCTTTTCCAACTGGACTGAAGACATTTGCTGAACACTTGTTGGCTGCAAAAAGCTACTTGTTGGGGAATTCAAACAAATATTTTTTGTAAAAAAAGTTTCATTTGGATTTTGTTAGAACTCAGCTAGTAACTCAAAAAAAGTAATCGACTATTCTACTAGTTGGCAGCTTGATCATAGGGACTAGCAAGCAGCAGATTCTATTTGGGGCTTTGAGATATGTTCCACAGAAGATTTTTTGTTGTATTTCAACTTCAGTTTCATACCCAAATACTCCATCAAATACTGCTACAAAGATTTACAAAGTCAATCTCATGAAACTTGCCTCCTCAAACAATCCAGATTAGCAAAGCTTTGTGAAATTACCATAGCTCTCATGAACACAGCATCTGTAGCTCTGTGCTTTTGTGCTTTTTTGACAATTTAATGAGTCCAGAAAGAAACACCGGATTGTTTATCAGCTAAGTTCTAGTAGCATGTGGCTGAGAGCAGTGAAGCTTTCAGAGCAAGATAGTCACTTCACTGACTAACTGAACAATGTTCAATGTTTCAGAAAGATTTATATACATAAAGATATACATATATATATATACCAGTTTGTCCAGTTCTGTATGTAAATGATTGAGTTTAATGTCTGATTGACTCTGAAATGAAAGCAGAGGAGTTAAATAAGAACTCCGTGAATCAGTTTACAGACCAAAACGTGTCTAAACTTTGGACACAAAGCTGCACCTTTGTCAGATATAACAGCTGAACACACTCGTGACATTCTTTCTACAATAGACATCAAACATTCTTCAGACAGTTCACTAATCTGCTGCAGAACGTCACATAAATGTTGGCTCTTGTAGGTTTGCTTTGCTTTTCACTTCATCCCAAATCAGCTGGATGGGGTTTAAGTCTGGAGACTGTGCTCCACTCCATGTTTTCAAGCTGACCATCTTATTGTTTTTTCCTGAGGTAGTTCCGGCAGAGCTTGGACTGATGTTTTGGGTCATTATCATACTGTAGGATGAACCCCTGATACACTAGGCACATAACATATACCTGCAGGGTGTGTGACAGGATTCATTGGTTGATAAGAGGTGGTACAGTGCAGTGAGTCTTATTCAATGTGTGGAAAATGGGTCACAAAGCAGATATAATGATTGGCAAAAAGGAGTTATTGCATCATTCATATAATATAGAATGATATTTATTAATATAGAATAACTCCTTTTTTGCCAATCATTAACATCTGCTTTGTGGCCCATTTTCCACACATTGAATAAGACTCTCACTGCACTGTACCACCTCTTATCAATCTATGAGTATTGTACATCCCACATGTACTGTATTTATAGCTTTATCATGATTTATCAGATTGATCAGTTCTATCCGCAGGAGCCTGAAGATACTACCACCTTAAACACACAACGACACTATTTTTTTTTGTGTGTGGGGAGCATATCCCTTTGTTTACTATATACAGTAACTGTTATGTAAGTGGACAGCTAATCACATTATTCTGCAAACATGTCGTCTTCAGCCCAAGATCAAAAACTAAGTAGTTTTGTATTCTCCAGTTGCGTAGATTATGAAATGTGACACAATTGTCTTTTGTGAGCAAATCTGCTAAATATTCATTTTTGTCATTATGAAGTTGTTTCTCATGCCTTCCACAGTGAGCAGTCTGCACTGAATCAGTGATAATGGTAGATGAGCGCTCGTAAAAATGATTTATATGCCAGGTTTGCCTCTTCCGCTTGGGTGACATTGACAAATTCCTGCCTCTTTCAGTATTTTTTTTTCTTACCTCCATCTTCCACCTCCACACACAGGCATTAGGTGGCAGGGCTATTGTTCCAAACTCCTTTTTTTAAAAATCCAGATGGCAGAAGTAGGTTAGTATTCCTTGAGGAATTGCCAGCATGCACTGATAGGGTTGAGATGTCCTCCTATAGACTTTCAGAGATAAGTTGAGTGTACAGTTTGAGCCACAGGACCCGGTGATGAAACTGTCAGCTCAGAGAGCAAAGAGTGCCTTGTGACCAGGTGGCTGCTCTTCAGGTCAAAGTGCATGTTTATTCATGTCAAAGTTCTTGATTCGCCTTCTCTACAGTTTACCTTGAAGAAGCCCAGGCCACACGCGCTCTATGAGAGAGGGGTTAGACATACACAACCTCACATATATCATTGTTTATCTTCTTTAATACAGCTAGAGGAGTGCAAACAGGGAACACACCAAGGGAGGGTGCTGAGAATGCTTCAATAGGTTTTAAAGAACCACATTATAATTTGCATATACAGTGAGGAAAATAAGTATTTGAACACCCAGTGAATTTGCAAGTTCTCCCACTTAGAAATCATGGAGGGGTGTGAAATGTTCATCTTAGGTGCATGTCCACTGTGAGAGACATAATCTAAAAGAAACAATCCAGAAATCACAATGTATGATTTTTTTATGATTCTGGCCCTCAAAGACCTGTTAGTCCACTCCACTTATTATTCTAAATTAGAAGCACCTATTTGAGGTTGTTAGCTACATAAAGGCAACTGCCCACCCCACACAATCAGTAAGACTCCAACTACTAACATGGCTAAGACAAAAGAGCTGTCCAAAGACACCAGAGACAAGATTGTAAACCTCCACAAGGCTAAAATGGGCTAGGGGGCAATTGCCAAGCAGCTTGGTGAAAAAAGATCAACTGTTGGAGCAATTATTAGAAAATGGAAGAAGCTAAACTTGACTGTCAATCTCCCTCT
>BRDA01090470.1:0-12139 GCA_036984385.1 Crenuchus spilurus
TATTGACATTTGCCATCTCCACATCATTGCATTCAGTTTTTATTCACAATTTGTTTAGTGTCCCAACTTTTTTGGAATCCGGTTTGTAAAAAATATTTATGGGGAGCCGTTTGGGAGCCGAAAGATGTGGCTCTCCACAGTAAGAAGAGCCATTAGAGCCGCATCTCAAAATAGAGCCGAAAATCCGAGATGCATCCAATTGCAGAGCCGGAGAGCCAACCACAGTTTTGGACCAGCAGTTGTAGACCAGCAGCTCCAGGGCATGCCGTAGTTTTAGACGTGGGCCACCTAGTGGTGTGGAAGGTAACAGTAGGTAACATTCTGTTGTACAGTATATCGCCGTTAGCAGATGGAAAACAAAGATGTTTGTAAGCAACAAATACCTATTACACCTAGTATTTTCGGAAGATGATTATCATAATATAATGTTATAATATAAAGTATTATCATAATGTTTTTGTCATGAAGGATGAATCTATCTAGCACTAGTGTGTCTTAGTTCATTAAGTTCTGGAACGTTCGCTAGCTATGCTTAACTAACTAGCCAGCTAGGTAGTTTGACTAATTTTGAAACAATGTTGAGGCAGCAACCTAGCACTAATTAGACTTCTTTTATCAGCACTCATAACTAGCTAAAATTCAACATCCGCATACAGTCCTAAAGTACTTTGGATATTTTTTCTTTCATGATTAAGCCATAAGAGCCCAGACAAAATTATGAATATTGATACAAAATTCAAAATTGAATCAGTTTAGTTAATGTCCTGTGGTGCTCTCAGGATGATCAGTATATGTCACATAGGGACAGAGTGCTGTAAGAAACTGCACAGATTTTAAAGGGTCTGGAGCACATATGTCACCATGGACTCTTTTGGGTTAAGAGACTATTAATGATTAGCTAAATTTGCTGTGTTCATCTATCTGTCAGCTTGTCCTGTAATTACTTTTAAATGTTTAGTTCACAATTTTGATATCACTAGTATAGAATGTAGGCTACACAAGTACTGTAAGAATGTTATTTTGGCCTTTTGTGTTTTAGGACCACATAACAATACAACCAGAAAACTCTTTGCCAAACCTGCCAAAATGTGTATCTTGCTGCAGCAGCTATCACTGCCCTTTTTGTGCACCAACCATGTTTAAGCCAGCACACCTGGATAAACTGAAGGCACATCTGGTTGGTCACTTTAATAGAGCTGTTCACCATGAAGTAATTTTTCAGTTATTGGCAAATATATATTACAGATATGATTGACATAAATGGACAATCCTCTGCTTAAAGCACGACTATTTAATTTATTTAGATTGTTCAGTAATGTATTTGTTGGGTGTAGCTTTTGAAAATCCTAACCTACTGTGGGCTTTTATACTTTTCTTTGATTATTTTAGGTTTTACTATTCACAGATGTGGGTTGGAATGCAGAGCAGAGCTCCATTATCACAGTTTTTACTGTTCCACTACAATTTTACAAAGAATAGATTTTGAGAAACATTTGATTTTATGCAAAGAAAGGCAATCAAAAAAACTGCCAATTCAGGAGTCCACCTCAATTGAGACAGCCAGTATAACTGCCACAGGCTGTGGCACTTCCACTGATAAAGTATTAATCTCTGCTGCTTTGGAGTCCTCTTCCACTACCACCAACGTATCTGCCACATGTAGCATAAAAGGATCCACATCTGAATCCTTAGGGTTCGAGTCCAGCACAAAAATAAGTGTTGCTACCTCAAAGGAAGTTGCTTCTGTAAGTAGTGTCCCCACTTATGTGAATAAGGAGTCCATATCCATCACAAACATGAATGTATCATCCTCAATGGAAGCAATGTCCATCATTAAACTGCCCACCTCTTCAGCCTCTGAGATCACATCTTCAAACAAAAGAATAAGAAGTCCAACAGACACTCTAGAGACCATAGACAAGACCCACACTGGTACTACAGAGTCATCAGCACCCAGTTCTACAAATACAGCCAGTCTATATGCTAAAAGAGTGCGTTTGAGAGTGGTGATCAAGAAAAGATGCCCAGTCTGCAACAGAATAATGAATACGTGTAATATAAAAAGGCACATTGATCGGAAACACACTGACAGGAGTGCAGTGCACATTGATAATAAACATCATCTTGACAGTCAGTGCATTGATCCAGCTAATGGTATCTATGCTGTATTAAAAACCTTCAAAGGACACTGTGTTCCTGTTCACTGTCAAAGCAAGACATGGGGTGAGAATCATAGAGTGTCATGTGAGTCAAGTGCTTGTGAAGTAAACATGGATTTGGCACACAGGAGCGGGCTGACTGGATATCAGTGCAAGCATCTTCAGTCTGTTTTTTATTCTACTTCCACAGCCAAGACAGTGTCATTAACAAGTGAGGTACTTTCTGAGATGGTTAAACAAAAATGGCTCAGTGAGGCAAAAAAAAGAATTGTCTCACATGACAATATCTTGCCAGTAGCAACAAATTTCCGCTGTCAGCACAAACTATTGCCATTCCACAGTCCAAAAAATGCATTTAAGTATATGAACCAATAGTATCTTACTACAGCCGTCTGGGACGTGTCATTGTTGTTTATGATTCAAAATTGAATTCATGGCATTGTCCATGTGCTAAAAACAGAGGATCGTGCATTCACAAATACATTGCCAAATGGCACCTATTTGAGACTCAACGCAAGTTATTCCGTACTATTCGGAGTGCAGAAGAAGCGGTAGTCCCAAACACAGGCAAAGAGCAGAGGACTTCAGGTGACATGAATAAGTGTAATGATGAATCTGAGAGTACTTGCAATTACCCACCAGGGGGTGATGTACTGTCAGACATGGTGGGCTATATTTTTAAAAGAAAGAAAGTGCCTGCAGTTATTCCAAAGGAGCTCAGTCAGCCTTCACTGGAAAAAGACTACCCTAGAAATCTTATTCCAGAAGAAGCAATATGGCATCGATGCCCAAGACCTGCTCCTCTTGACGAACCAGTACTGATTACAAAACAAGCCAAAATACTCACCAGTCTGGGTGTAATTGAAGGAAAGTTCAATATATTTAGGAAATTCTACACCAATCAAGCTTAACATTTCCTTGTTTTAACACCCATTGTCCATTTTTTCAGCTCCACTAATCATATAGGACACTTTGTAGTTCTATAGTTACAGACTGTAGCTTTTCTGTTTCTCTGCATGCTTTATTGTCCTTCTTTCACCCTCTTCTTCAATTGTCAGGACCACCACAGAGCAGCTATTATTTTGGTGGTTGGTCATTCTCAGCAATGCAGTGAGTCTGGCAAGGTGTTAATTAGTGTGTGTTGTGCAAGTACAAGTGGATCAGTCACACCAGAAACAAAATTACTAGTCTGTAATTATAGAATAACAAAGTGTAATGTTATACTAGATCAGTGTATGATGCTTCACTGTTATTAATCTACTTGATTAATTTCCTAACTAATTTAACTAATTTAATTGACTAATTTCTAACTGCTTTATTAAATATATATTTTTGTAAATATCATATCTAATTTTTAGATGTTGCGACATACTGCAAGCAGTGCCCACAATGTGGACTGTACTATTGTTATCAAGAATGGGAAGATGGACTTCACATTTTCAATTATTATGTTCTTCTTGACCTCCCCCATGTGCTTAGCTCTTAGAAATGTAATTCAGGTAATAAATATTTAAAGAATATTTTTAAAGGCAAGATGTTATTAGATTTTTTTATTTTTATTAATTTGTCTTCTTTCTAAATAACTAATATTCAGTTCTAGCACATTCTGTTTTTAAGACACGCTGAGAGAGAGAGAGAGAGAGAGAGATTCCTGCTATAGGGCAATTAAAGAGAGAGAGAGAGAGAATATAGCCGGATCAAACACGCACAGAGAGAGAGAGAGAATCGTGTTTCGCAAGAAATAAACGAAATTAAGACACTGAAATTAGGCCAAGTTAAAAAAAATAATTGGTGATCATCCCTGCCCGACCCTCTAAAAAGCACCCCGACCATTTTTTTTTGTGCAAAAACAGGCGCCAGACACACTAGTGGCATCATTCAAATTTCGCACGCTTCCAATGACTTGATCCCAAATCAATTTGGTAAAGTTATTCTGCCTTATTTATACAACCGGCTCTCTCTGTCTGCTTCTGTGTGAGTCTGTGTGCACACTGTGATAATAATAATTAAGTATATATAATAATATAAGTTCATTTCAGTGTCCACATAAAGCAAAAATAATCCATTGTTTTTTATTTCGTTAGATAACAGGGAAATGAAACGAAATATAGTTTATTATACATTTATTTATCATAATCAATAACACAATATATAACACAATAACACACACTGCACACTCTTTATTTGAGCTCTTATATAATTCGTTTCATTTCCCTGTTATCTAACGAAATAAAATACAATGGATAATTTTTGTATAATTTATAATAATAATTATTATCGCAGCGTGGGTGCAGACTCACACACAGAGAAGCAGATGGAGAGGCCCAGTTCTATAAATAAGACAGAATAACTTTACCAGAGACCAAAATAAACAATTACTTGTTTAGTTTTTAAATAAAAGTATCAAGTGTGTGTGTGTGTGTGTGTCTTTTTGTGAAACTGGCGCTGTGTTTTGCTGATGATTATTTTCTTGGCTTTGCCCTGAAGATGCCAATTCATAAAAAAAAAAACGATCTAAAATGAATAAATAAATACATTCTCTCTGTGAGTTTCGTTTCATTTTGAAATATAATATAGCATTTGGAGTGTTTGTGTGTCTTTGTGAGTTTCTGAGATATTTTCCTCACTTTGCCATGGAGACGGCAATGCATAAATAAATCACTAAAACGATCGAAAAATAAATAAATAAATACATTTTCTCTGTGTTCTTCGTTTGATTTTAAAATATAATATAGTATTCTGAGTGTCTTTGAAACTGGCTTCCCTCACTTTGCCCTGGATAGTTTGTCATGTAATTATCTTATCAATAGGACTCTCATCCTTTCCCAGCAGTGTGGTGAGGCAAGCCAGGGATTTTCCCCTGACTAGAAATTTCGTTGCATCTGTGCTTCCAGTGGTGAGCTCACAACCGATTTGTTGATGTATGCATTTGTCAGATTAAATAGTTTTCATTTATAGATATTTCTTTTGTAGTCCTGCCATCTTTCCTGTTTGGGGAGATGTTCCCTACTTCAATTGAATTTGTAAATCACTCACGAAGAACATGATCTATGTTTAACATGGTTTATTTAAGTTTTCAACATCATTTTAATATTCGCTACATACTTTTCTACCACCAATCTAAAAAAAAAACCACCTCCCCCGACTCAACATTTTTGGTGAAAAAGGATGATCACCAAATTTTTTTTAACTTGGCCTTAACTTTAATATGATCACCAGAGCGGAATAGCAGCGTGCACACAGATACACACACAGACACACAGGACTTAACCAGAGACTGAAATAAACAATTACTTGTTTAGTTTTTAAATAAAAGTACTAAGTGTGTGTGTGTGTGTTTCTGTGAAACTGGCACTGTGTTTTGCTGACGTGTTAAGTCGCAGTTTTAATACTTCTTTTTGAAATGTGCCACATTACCTCAGGTGATTAATACCATCATAACTTTTAGATACTGTTACCATATTTAAATACCGCGGTATAACAAAATACCGTTATACCGCCCAATCCTAATTGGGATGATACCCATTTAACATCTAAGAGTTCAAAGAATAATGTATAACAAAATGAATAACAAATATGTTGTCACTCAGGTCCACACAGCTGTAAGCAGAGCGGTTGAATATCTACAGCTGATGACAGGTGTACACTTCCCTTCATCAGACACAATCTTGCACGCATATCTTCATTTTGAAGCTCTAACTGACCATGAGTACAAGTACTCTTGCATTACATGTTGATATCATCCATCAATAGTGATTATGGATCTGCACAAGAAAGGCGTTTTCCAGTTGTCAGGTATATTTTTATGTATATAAGGTAATTAAAACACTTAAGCATGAGAGAGGAGGTAATTTCTTGCACAATATGTAGTGTTATGGTTTTACTTACAAATTTCCATTTCAGTCAGCGACATTAAAGATCCCCCAGAACATTTCAGTGGTGAAGTGAACATCAAACAGTTTTGGGAGGCACTCTCAATTGAGATGGTTGGCAGAGGATTAGTAAAAAGTAAGTACAGTCCTAGGAGAAATGTTTTTAATTAAATACACAACATGCTAATGTTCATTAATAGTGAAGACATGTTGAAGTAAAATATCTGCAACAATAGTTGCTACGAGGGTTGCTTCTGTTTTATTGCGGCAATTTATTACAGCTGTACTTAAGTCTACATGGCTACCCTCACTCAGATTTAATCATGTTATTTCATGAATTTAATCTTGTGTGTTATATTAAGATTGTGTAAATAATTTAATCCTGCTCAGTGTGAGGCACAATTGTCTACAAAGAATAAAAATGTAGATTACACTTGTACAATTTCAGGTAGCAATGCTGCTTTAACACATCTTTTGTTGGGGGAAGCCATGGTCTAGTGGTTAAGGATCTGGTCTGGTGACCTGAAGGTTGCCGGTTCGATCCCAGGCAGGTCACGACTGAAATCTAACCTGCAATTGTAAGTCGCTTTGGATAAAAGCGTCTGCTAAATGCCTCAAATGTAAATGTTGCTTCTATACATTTTCCTGTATTGTATTGGTTGTGTAATAAATAACAATTTATAAACAGAAACAATCCATTTGCAGTTCCGCCCTCCTACCATTTTTGGGGTCCATGGATTGGTGAAAACACACGTTGATCCAGTACTGTGCTCAACACAGAATATGCTAAAGTTCATGCTCCAAAATCAACAGCTGAGGTCTCTGAGATTAATGTTACAGAAGAACGTCTTCGGGAAGAACTTTTCAAACAGAAGGTATTTGTTATTTATGAGAACTTAATACCCTTTCCCTTCAGACTGAACTTATGTTTCTTCTCTTATTTTACTTGGCCCCACCTTGCTCTACCTCACATATTTTTTTATTCATTTTTGTTTGGAAGGTTGACACTATAAGACGGCTATGCAAAGAATGTGGCTTGGACAACAAAGGATCTCGGAATGATCTTCTTGTCAGACTGTCAAATGAGATGAAATCACGTCAAACATATGACAAAGTCTTTGAGAAGATTTGGGCAGCTTCAGGTTATTTATTTTCATATTCCAATTTCAACTAATCACACTTACTTACCTACATTTAAAAACATGCACTAGGGTAATTTAAAAAAAACATGTCTGTGTTATATTAAACCCATAAATTTCAATTTGATTACATCTTTCTCTTTGTCAGGTGGATGGGCTGTGGTCATGTGCCCTTGTGGAATAGTGTACAGCCTTAAATATAGTCTCAGAGCAGAGAGCCCACGTGACTTTGCTGACATCTTACTATCATGGAAAAACATGCCAAATGTTGTCATTTATGATTTTGCACGTGGCCTTGTAACTCACACAAATCTCAAAGTCCCAGAAAAGTTACTATTTAGCCCACACGAAGGACGTCTTCTTGAACCAACAGAAGAGAACATTAAACTTTGTCAAGCTGGAAAGTTAAAGGTATCCTTGCCTTGGCTGGAAGTCAGAAAATCTGAGCCAGATTGCCATGGACATCCAGTAACTGGTTCAGCTGACCATTTTGCATTGTATGATCGATTCCATGAAGCCAACACCAAAGACAAGAGGGATCTTTTGAGGAAGATAACATTGGTTCCACAACTGGCTGGAAAGGTCAACAGTCAAGTGGTAGAGCAACTCTTAGCAAAAATGAGGAAAAATAACTACTTCGTAAATATGTCTTTGCCATCGACCCATCTTTTCCAAATGCACAACATTATCCATCACTACAATGAAAACCTAAACCGAAAGCAAATGGAGAGAATACAGAAGACCTTTGGACCAAGTATGGCACTAAACATGCATGGCCAAGCTGTGATTGGTAATTGTAGCACCATTTTTTATTTAATTGATTTTGCAAATCATTGCTAAGTGTTATAATTGAAATCTTAACATATCTGTCATGGTAATGTGTTTTATTTAATTACTAGAATTTTGCTGTATCACATGCTAATAGGTAATCCTAAGGACTCCAATAGTCTGTCGTGGACCTTGGACTTGGAGATCAGTCCGGGAATGCTGTTCATGGTGAGTAATGATACTGTTTAATACATTGTTGATTTTGTCTGTTATAAATAATGTGTAGTACCATTTTTTTTATTGATTTTACAAATCATTGCTAAGTGATGTAATTGAATATTTTACACATTTTCTCCAGTCAATTGCTATGGCAGCTGCAGATAAAGTGAGTTTGTAAAATGATTTTATATAAAAACTACTTCATACCCCAGTGTCAGATTTTTTTGGCTTAAGATTGCACGTTATTTCTACAGGGAATAGATGTGATGGTTAGTGATGCATATGTTGTGGTGACGTGGTTGCCTCCATATAATCAAGATCCTTTCCAGTCCTTTCCAGTAGGTATACAACATTTATTAAATTGTGTTTAACATGTAAAATATAATGCATAATATGTATAATATATATAATAACTATATATATAATATATATAATATATATAATAACTCTGTTATTTTTAATTCTTTATCCTTTTTTTCAAAAACCCTTTAGAAAGATGTTGCTTCCAAAGATGTCCTTTTGTTCCCTGCTTGGACCCCTGGGCACTGGAAATTGTGTGTATGTATGAATAAATATTGTGTGCTGTATTAAGCCCATACATTGCTATATTTCCTTTTAGGTCATATTGAATTGAAATAATAACACTTATCTATCCAGAAAAATAATTTGTGTTTCAGGTCATGAAGCCTAAATATAGACAAATGTTCATCTTCGATTAAAACAACCCAAGTGGGTTGGGTGATCAGCAGTACTTACAGCTGTTCAGATTATATCAATCTTGTGTTAATAGTTCAAACTCAAGTTTGAGGTTCACTGTTAAGAGTTTGTTTTAATTATGTTCTAAGTCATGTTCGTGTTCACACCCAAGTTCAACTGCTGTTCTTTGCAGTTATTGTTTGCTATCAGCAGACTAATTGCTGTAAAATGAAGTAAAACCCATGCTCTTGGTAACACTATCCTGACAGCCTCTTTACTTTGGTACTGCAACTAGCATAAGGGCTGAAAAGCTCAAATAAATGTTAATGTTTACTCTATTCCTATAATGTTATAAAGGCAGGGCATAGATATATATTTTAAAAGCATACAAATCCCAAAAACTCTGTTCAGTATTCAGTATTTCTCAAATATTCAGTATGGTTATATCAGGAAAGTGTTACTTGAGTTTTGTGCTTTGATTATTCTTAAGTCTTGTCTGTATGAGCAACTGCACTGTTATTTCATTATATTTGTATATTTCTTTTGTTTTTGTCTGATTTTGTTTTTGTGAAATCAGTCCATCAGATAAAGTGTTAATCACTTAATTTGGTGGAAGGGAAAACGCAGTGAGATTGGCATATGGAGGCAAACTCTAATGTGTGCTTTGGCAGGATGAGTTTACTGCCGCTTAATACCAGCAGGAAAAAAATATTTATATAAATATAAAAGTAACATATAATTACTCCACTTTATAAAGAGTCTTTTAAAGTTTAAGATTTACAGTTACAGTACAGTTGGTCATATGATTTGGATTGAGACCATTCTTAGTTTAAATTAGTAACACCTTCAAAATGTAAATCTCTGTTAAAGCAAGCTCACAGCAAGACTGTGTCTGGGAAAATGGGTGCTGGTGAAAAACAAGGTTTTAATTAAAAAAAAAAAAAATTCTGTATTCTTAAAAACATTTTAGTATGCTGTTTTGTGCATGACATTCTACTTTTTTTAGAATGTTCCACAACAGTTGAGAGGCTCAGTAGACTGGAATCTTCATGTTGATGGTAAGGAATAGAAAGAAAGATATATTCTATTATTTATTAATAAATATCTAAACATGAACATTTATTGAAAAATGCAGTGAGAATAGGAACTTGCATGTACATTAACTCTGTGCATTGACATCATGAAGTTGAAGTGAATGTGTAATCAAAATAAAAATGTATATTCTAAAGAAATTACAAAAAAATGTTTTTCTTTATCAGTATGCACTTTATGTGGTCATGGGAAAGACATTTGACTTCATGGCTGTGAGCACTCATTCCTTCATTCATCATTCTGTTTTTCCATTGTTGCCATTATTAGTAGTATTACAGTATAAACAAATTATTTTTATTTTTTTGGCTCTTTAGAGTGACATGCCAACAATCCGAAGGTGGTGGTGTTTAATTCTAGTAGAAAATTTTGCGGTAAAAAGGTAATAACTTCTGCCATCTATCCGAACTTTTATGCGTTTAATAAAACATTTATTGTGGTGGTTAATGATTAAAATGATGTTGTAAACATTTTTATTTTTTAAATCAGGATGGATGAAGTAACCACCAAAGAGAGCTTAAAAGAACAGGAGGTGCAGGTTGGTAACAAGCTGTTATTACTACACAACACAAATAGTTACTGTATAGTTATTGCATCTTTTCTTTAACAGCAACCAATTTTGATGCACGTTCAGAAAGCTGTACAGTAGATTCGGGACAACAGGCACCTTCTAAAGGGAAGAGTCCAGGAGCCAGATGTCCTTCAGTTTGAGCTGGAAGATCTGCAGAGGGCACTTAGGGCTTTGTCAGAGGCTGAAGACTCAGAAATGCTCATGCAAGCAAAAGAGCCATTTCTGTTTATTTTTGATTTTAGAGATGACATGGAAGTGTTCATAAGGGAATGTGAAAAATGTAAGATCAGGGTTAATTGTATGTTTAAAGAAATTTGAAATTAAAATAAAATTGACTACAAACCACTTAACTTGGTAGCCTGTGATTATATATATTTTTGTTCTACTTATTCATAAAAACAGTTTATTAAATAAAAGCTAATTTAATGTGTATGTGAATGGTTTAATTGACGTGTCATTCAAGCCAGCAAAAATGTAGTTATTAAAAATGCCTAACAATGTGTTAATCCTGTTTTGCTGGTTATTTTTATATTACATTGATTAACAACATATTCTAAAATTACAAATAAAGATATAAGGAATATAATTATTCTGCCAATGCTTTTGGGAAAGTAGCAAGTAAATAAATGAATGTCAGTTTCAGGAACATCAGATTAGATTTTACCTGGGGCTCATGGTATGTCATTTGTATCTCAGTGTCATTCCCATGGCAATGCCTGTCCAATGATTAATGTAACCCTAATGATGAATATAAACAAAGGGCCCCTATACTATTGTACACTACTCTACTAGATAAAATAGTCAGCATGTACAGAATGATTAGTCCTAATAAATTCTATACTAATTGTACAAAAGTATGTACTAATATGACTAAAGAAAAAAAACCTGGTAAGCCTACTTCCAGATGGTTGTACTGGGCTAGTTAAGATTGGTAAAGTTCTCTTGTAGTGCAGAAGAGTAACAGAAAATTAGTCCAAACATTAAAAAATAAGCCATTCTGGAAATGTATACATTACTGACTAAAAGCATCCTGTCATTAAACCGTTTTTGCAGATTTTTAATGGAAAATATGCCTATAATCCAAATAAATTAGAACAAATGAATCAAAACTGTCTATGAAAAAACAATAAAGCTTACTACTTGTACAATGTTTAAATACAAAATGAGATGTACATTATCATTTAAAAACTTGTTAGAGAACCTTTGTTACAGATTTGGCTAAAACAGTTGAGAATCAATTTAGGCATATTTAATAAATAAATTCATCTTTATATCACTGATTATTCACAACAGTTCGTAACAATACATGTGGATACACTGGACTTAAAAACTGAAATGGGATAAAGATTTTACAATTAAGACTTTTTATGAGACAGACATATCTTCACAAGCAGTCGCTTTTAATATTTATATTAAACATTTCCAGCATCGTCCAATTAAAACCACAGCACTTCCATTACCTTCCACACAACTAGGTGGCGCACGTCTAAAACTACGGCGCGCCCTGGAACTGCTGGTCTAGAACTGCAGGTCTAAGGGTGTGTCCGAATTCAGGGGCTGCATCCTTCGAAGGACGCATTTGAAGGCCGATTACGTCACAACGATGCGCGAAGGCTGTCCGAATTC
>BRDA01090473.1:8946-21053 GCA_036984385.1 Crenuchus spilurus
TTACTTGAAAATGAAGTTTCTTACCGAAAATCATGATACTTCTTATTAGAATAATATAAAAATGACGTTAGATTAATGATATTAAGTGATGTTAGACTTAGGTTTGCAAATGTACGTGTGTGTGTCTACAATTTTAACTATTCTTATGGGGAAAATGCATCCAGCTAACGAGCAAACCAGCTAACGAGCTCGGCTCCTGCATGGATTAAACTCGTAAATAGGGTTACCACTGTAAATGAATGTTTTAACAAATGATATGACTTTTCGTAAAGTACCCTAACTTATATAATGTACAAAATGTGTGGATTTGTGAAAAATGTCAATTTTAACATCTGTGTGTGTGCATGTAAACGTTTGGATTCAGATTGTAGTGAATTATAGTAATTAGATTGCAGTAAAAATATAATAAGATTATTCTTCATAGTACTAAAAGCCATTCTTTGAAGTAAAAGTTCATTTAAATTAATGTGCAGTTTAGGTAACTAGATTTTTTCTCAACGTATTTAATCCAGTGTAATTATCCACATTTAACCAAATATTCTGTTTTGATCAGTTTAATAAACTATAAATGCAAAAAAAAAAAATCAAGAAATAGATTAACATCCTTATGTTATTTTTTAAAATAACTTTAAATTGTTATTTATGTAATATATGTACACTGCCTAAGATTTTAAGATGTTTTTGATTGCAAAATGTAATTTTACAGTGCAGTTGTTACTGGATGGTAGTAGTTACTGGATAATAAGCCTTCAGCTTAAGGTTTTAATTATAATTCATGCCAATAAAGCCATTCAGTGTCTGAGTCTGAAAACAGGGGGTGGGGTGATAGAGAGAGGGAGAAAAGCTCTTTGATTGAATTTGGCCCACAGCTCTGGGCTGAGATGTTTTGCTGATGCCTCTTAAATGCCTCCAAAGACATGTGGAAAGTTCAGCCATCTTTCAGCATTTCAGAAACTGAACCAAAGATTTGTTGGATGGCTCAAACCTTTCTCATTACAACCACAATTGCTCAGAGAGTGGATGGAACTGTACATCTCAGGCCAAAGGTTTGGAATCAAAGTATATGTTATAAAAATAAAGCTGGGGTTGGGAGAAATATGTCATATGACAGAAATCCAAAGTGTTTAAATAATTATCTACAGATATACATGATTTTTTTTCTGGTGATTCTTTGGGAAAATCTTTTTTTTTCCCTTTTCAGTCCTAATAATATTCACTTGATTTCCATATTCAGATATTCTTGAATTCTCCAATGAAACGCATCATGCAGGTTCATGTAAATGCTCCAAATTGGTCAAAATTAAAGAATGTTAGTATCAAGGAATCAATGGAACATTTTGGGGAAAAACATGATAATGAATGTGCTGTGTTATGCTTGTTGGCAAACTGACTTACAGCAATCAGGTGTTGAAACTTATTTTTATTGTGTCTATTTTTGTAAAATGCTTTCAATATTTTACAAACCACTGCTTGCTTTCAGGCTTTTTGCCTGTAATGTAGGCTACAACATGTAGCCTGCAGTCTTTCCCTCTCTTCCCATCTCTCCTTTTTGCAAGCACTTAAACAAAGAGCCCCAGAAGCAGGGCATCCATCTTAATCACGACTCGAGCACAAAACTAACGACCTGGCGATAATGACTGATAGCTACAACTCTCCCACAAACTCACTCAGCCTCATTAGCACCATCATTTCAGCTTTAGGACTGGAGAGAAATCAGGAGATGCTTTTTCCTCTGTTTTGTATTTTGGAGTTGATGCATTGACACAGTAGTGTCAACTCTTTCCAATCCTGATGTTTACTTGAGAGGAAAATGTCCACTAAGACATTTTAATGTTAATTTTTTACATTTATCCCATTATATTGCGTTTAATTTGTAAATAATTCAACAAAAATGGCAACAATTGTGTGAAACAAGATCAGCATACATATTAGATGCAACCCAAGACGTATACAAGACACAATAACATACACAGTAAATCTGGGAGTGTTAAATCAACACTATTAGAGTTAAATTAACACCAAGGGTGTCAAAATGTAACTCAGTGTTAATTTAACTCTAATAGTGTTGATTTAACACTGGCAGATTTACTGTGTAATAAGGCGGAGAAAAGGTCCAGCTTGATTGACAGCAAGAAAACAAAGCATCATTATTGGAGTCGTTTGAGTCCATTAAACATTTTAAAAATGTCTTTCTGTTATATGGAATGTTAATGCCCTGTGATATCAGCATAAGAAGGCATGTCAGTATCAATATTGTCACAAGGATATAACCCTGTTATCTAGTACAGTGTTGAAAAGAAAATCACTTATATCTTCATCTCTGCTATCTTCTCATCCCTCTATTTATTTTTCCCCGATGAGTATCTGGGGAGGTTTGTGTTTGTACACACATAGTAAACGACACTTTGGCAGTGCTGGAAGAACCAACGATCATTAGTGGTCTTTTCATAGGTGAGCTTGCTTATTAATCTTGTGTTCCAATTCCAGTTAATTGCCTGTTAGCCAAACAATTAGCAAAAGTGCAAATAGTGTCTTGCCATACAGGAATGAAAAGGTTGAAGAGTCAGTCTGAATAAAAAAGAAACAAACATTTGAACCTCTAACTGGTGTTTTTATTTCCTTAATCTCAGTGGCAAGGTTATGAATGATGAATAAAGCTAGAGAAGCTTGCAGCAGCTCATCTGTAATGAGCAAGGGAATGCATTTAAATGTGTCAAATGAGATTTATCATAGTGTGGCCCACATTTCTGATCCGTCTTACCTTAGTGTGGATGCATGCTGTGCAAACACATACAGTTATTTACACCTACACTTACTCAAATTCCTGAATAAGATATTTATGACATGAAATTCATTAGAAATAGAAATATTTCCAATTTATTTATAATTTATAATTATGTACATTGATGTACCTTGAATGAACATTTGATTATTTCAGTATTGGCAAATTTGGCACATTGGTTATATGTGTCTGCCTTTAGAGAATTGGTGTCCAAACTACGATCCATTTTTAATTAGCCCGCAAAAAAATGTATACATAGAATAGAATGTGGCCCGCACTTCTACTTTTGCTTGAGTGTAGTGCACTTCTTAGCTTTAACACCAGGGGGACCTACTGTTGATCAAGGCAGTTGCTCCACCAAAAAGAACGATCACAGACAGGGTTGCCAGGTTCGGGGTTTTCACGCCAAATTTGGCTTATTTGAAAATCCAGTCGTGGCTCAAAATTAAAGTGTGGCAGGATGTGTTTTTTTGGGCTACTTTTAAAAATTACTGGGGAAGCCAAAAACAACAAGAAAAGTGGGTGATGGAAGATTGAATGCAACAATAAATACGAGGAGAACATAACAACATAACAACAAGAGGAGAGCAGGGGAGAGACAGAGACAGACAGACAGAAACAGAGAGACAGACAGAAGGTGAAGAGAAAACACTCGCTAGCTAATATGCCAGGTAAGTGGGGGAAATATGGGTATTGCAAGGTCTGGGAAAAAGAAAAAGGTTTGATATAATGAATTAAAAGTGTTCCTGATGACGAGAAAAAGGCGTATTGCAAATACTGCAAATGTGAAATGAAAAAGTTCCTTTTTTTGCTAATTATGTTACTATTAAATGTTCTCGACTGGATATAAAACTGTTATAAAAGAACTAATAAACACTAATGTTACCATATTATTGACTGATAATAAATCCCTTATAAACAAAATAGTAAGTCATACACTCATAGTTGTTTTGACATTTGCTTCAAACATGTGAAAGACATATTTTGGGCTAGTTTAAGCTTCTGAAGGGTGGATTTTAGACTGACTTTGGGCTGGATATTTATCCTGGACCTGGCAACCCTGATCACAAGAAATTTACCCCAAGTTACTAAACATGGCAGAACCAAAGAAGCAAAAGGTAGAGAGTGAGTGCAGAAAATTTTAGACACGGTGGGAGAGTGAATATTTATTATATATCTCATCTGATGCAGATTTGCTCCTTGATCAAGTGACATTTGTCCTGATTTTTGGCAGAGCGGCGTCGGATCAGCACCACAGCTGGATGGCCCGATTTGCATACCCAGCGCAGCTGATACTCACCAGAATAATTTACTAAAATTATATACGCTCCTGTTATTAAGACCAGTTCAGTCTGTTAATGTTGAGAACCATTTCAAACGAACGTTAATAGGTGTGTTGTTAAGCCTAATAAGTTAAATGAGGCTGCTGTTCTGAGAATGAGCTACCAAAGCTTTTTCTGAATAAATCAATAAAGATTAATTTATGGAAAGCTGTGATGAAGGCAGTTTTGTCTTTAATTATATTTAACAATATAACATATTTGACCACTTTTAATTGATTTTTTTAAATCTTTAGTACACTAAAGTTAAGGCTATATACCTAATTTCTAGTAAGTGGCCCAGCCCCTCCTATATTTTTTATGTATGTGGCCCTCAGTGAAAAAAGTTTGGACACTTCTGCTCTAGAGACAGTAAACCTTATGATCACACCAGTAAATCCATAATTTTATATAATCCAGATTTACTTTACTTTATTAATGTAATAAAAAAGTAGATCTTGAATGATTATTTCAGAAAAGCTCAGTGATGCCATGTGTGGTGGAGGCACTGCATGCACACACACACAAAACAATGTCATGTAAATAAATAATGCACAGGAAGGACAGTCTAGTAGCCATACCCTTATCATGTCAGACCCTCGCTTTTGTATCTTTTCATCTTTGGTATAGAGCACACTGTTCATTTCTCTTAAAAAAATAAAATAAAATAACTATTATACTGATGCATCTAACCATAATACATGTTTCTACTGTGTGACAGTCCACCTCAGATCCTTTCAAGCCCAGGGAAGTTTCTGAACATGGTCAACATAAGATTCCTTTTTACTTTTTTATTTTACTCTCAACTGCAAGCAACCATCCACCTGGAGGACTGCATCGAGCACTAGGGGATCACCCAGGACAGAGTGCCAACCATATCTGGGCATACATACATACTGTACATACACACATTCATACACAGACATACACATTCATTCACACACACCAGGGTAATTTTTAGAGTATCCAATTCACCTGATCTCCATGTTTGTGAACTGTGGGAGGAAACCGGAGTCCCCGGAGGAAACCCACACAGACACGGGGAGAACATGGAAACTCATAATTAATGATAATAATAATGGAAATTAATAATAATAATAATAATAATAATAATAATAATAATAATAATAATAAAAATAAAAATAAAAATAAATAAATAAATAAATAAATAAATAAATAAATAAATAATAATAAAAAAGCCATTTGAAGAAAAGTCCTTTAGTGGATTCTTTATGATTAGGCTATACATTCCATGTATAGGTCTGTATTACACTATTTCCCTTATTCCAGTCTTATATAACCATAAACATAAAAAAACTGTGAGAAATCCATATTTTATATAAGCAAAATCATAAGACTAGACATCCACACATGCACAAGCTTAACCAGTCCTACCTTCCACTTATAAACTTTATCTCCAAATAAATAAATAAATGCAGAAGTTGATATATGAGAGTGTAAATCTTTCTGTTGTCTGCTTAAGCAAAGTTGGTGTGAAAAATTCAGCCTTAACTTAAGGGTGAATCACCCTGAAATCACCTGAGCTCTGAAGAACCTTCCAGTTGAAGTGTGCAGAAACTCTGCAAGCTGAACACTCACTGCAGAGCTTATTTTAAAGGCTAATGGCCTTTTTATAGAACATTTCTAATCTTAAAGCAGCAGAAATCCTAAAGGTCAACCTGGAGAGATGAATGCATGAATGGCTAGATGGATGAATGGATGGCTAGACTAATGGATGGATAGCATAAGACATGCAAGAGGCCAGGGCTAAAAACATATTCTGATCCATGGTCATGAAAGTGTTTATGTTGGACTGACTGGGTAGACATTCACTTCCTCCAGTCAAAAGCCATAAACTCCCTAAAAACCCTCAGTTTTCCCGAACCTGAAAGATCAATAGACTCTCTGTTTTAAACCATGTCTGGATGTGGGGAGGTGCCTTTAATTGAACCCATTAGCAGTCTCCATAGTAAGGTCAGATTACTCTGCTGAACTCAAAGAGAGTTTTGTCCTTCTACAGTCTGCTCTGTGGAATCACATCAAGATAGAAGATGAACATATTAAATAAATATGCAGAATGTTCATCTAGTGCTAAGGGGAATTCCTGAAGCTGCTGATTTGTGAGGAATTTTAAAGAAATGAATTATACTTTGCTTTATCTCTATTATTATCTCACAAAACATAATATAATTCCACTAAAAGTGCTCTTCATAGCTCATTCCATAGCAAAAACTACTGAAATACATACAAATGAAAGAAAACTTCAAATGAAAATAATTATATCTAACTCTCATGGTAAGAAAAAATGTGAAATACCCTATTATACAGAGTATAACTTATTTATTTATTTATTTACTACCCCAAATAAGAAAAATACGTTGGGAATTTAGTGTGTAAAGAGCACGGGTGCAAGCCTAAAGGCCAGTTTATACGTCTGCATCGAGTCAACACGTTGCCTATGGTGTAGCCTGCATGCATCACCTACACTGTAGTGTGCATTTATACTTCTGCATTGGTGTGTCTGTGATGAACTGCAATTACAATGAAAAAACACTAGGTAGTGATAGGGTTTCTATGCCACTGGTTGAGTTCCTTGGTGTGCTGTGTTGACTCCCTTGGAGTACTATAATAAGGAATTATAGAGATGTTCATATTCTCAGACTTCCTCAGTGAGTCTCTCCTTAACTTGATAATTTGTTGTATTAGCTTGCAATGACAATTTTAAAACTGGCGGCAAAGGTGGAAATGCAGAGGTGGGGATATGATGTGGTGGACCAATCAGAGCTGCTGCAGTATGCATCGACACGACACGTAGTCACATTTCTGGAGAGCTGCGAATCAAGGTATGCCATAGTATACGACATAGGCTCCGCAGCTACATGTATGGTGCACCTAGGCTATGGCTAGGATTCGTTGAAGAAGTATAAATTGGCCTCAAGCTGAACGATTGTGATCACTGATTCCTCACACAGCACTACATCAATATCTGTCATTCATCAATAGCTGATTTTAGAATATGGGGAATTAATTACTTTGGCAAACCTTTGTCAAGCACTACTTTATGGATTTACATTCACAAATACCACTCAAAATCTTTACTGTGCAATAAAGAAGCCTTATTTTAACACTGTCCAGAAGCTACATCAACATCTTTGGGCTCAGAGGCATCTGGGATGGACCATCATACAGTGGAAACATGTACTGTGGTCAAACAAATCAGTATTTCAGTTCTGTCTTTCTTTTTTTCGGATAACCACCCAGACTGTTATTAGCCAATTTCAAAATTTGGGGACCAGCTAACATGTTATGGGGCTGTGTCAGTTCCATTGGCAAAGGTTTATACTTCTGTGATGGAAGTATTAATGCAGAATAGTACATTGAGATTTTAGAGCAACATACGCTGCCTTAAAAAGACATGTTATACAGACATTCATGCATTTTTCAACAAGACAATGCAAAAGCACATGCTGCACAAAGCATGACTGTGGAGGAAGAGTGTACAGGTACTAGACTGGCTTTACTGCAGTCCCAACCTGTCCCCAGTAGATTTTGGAAAAAAAAAAAAATGTGACAATGACAACCATGTAGCCAACTGTTGTACAACTTAAGACATGTTTGCAGAAAGAATGAAACAAAACACCACCTGAAAGATTTCATTGCTTGGTATTCTCAGTGCTAAAATATGTTATGTGTTGTGAGAAGGAATGGTAAAATTAAATGTAAATGCTTTACTGTCCCAACATTTTGGATGCCTGAAAAGCAGGAATTGATATATATTAACCAATGAAATGAAGTTGATCAGACAAAACATGACGTGAGTTTGTCTGTAAAAGTGTTTGTTCACTCAATATGCAGGTTTGTTACACGGACATAAAGATAAAGACAATGTATATGTTTCTCTGTTGAATTTTATGCTTTTGCTCTCAGAACAAAAACAACAACAGTACTGAAAAAAGCTGACAGATTTTTGTTATTTCAGTAGATGAGTAGAAACGGTTACATTTCAATCAAAAACTAACAGCACATAAAGCCACATGCTATGCTGAAAAGAAAAAAGATGGCAAGCGAGAGAAAGAGGGAGCACAGTTTTCTGCTGCATTGTGAAAGATGATCCTTCTCTCATAAGTTTCCAGGGGCTGACGTTGGGACTGTATGGCATACTGCCCAAAAGAGCCCACACATCTGCCAAACCCAGCAGACGGAAGGAGGGAGGGATGGAGGAGGGGTTAAATCTCCCGTATGCTGTGAGAATCCCCCTCCACAGTCTGATATATGTCACCTTTGAGCCCCTCACACACGCCACATTCACCGATGCCCCCAGAAGTGTGTGCCTTTGTGTTGCTGAGAAAGGGAGTGTGTGGGGCAAGAACAATGACCAACCCCTCTGTTACTCCTGCACCACACACACACACACACACACACACACACACACACACACACACACACACACACACACACACACACACACACACAAAGTGAACAACAAAGATTGAAGAAGAGAAGAGAAGAGAAAAGAAAAAGAAGAGAACATTACAAAAGAAAAGGCAGGAAGAGAAAGAGAAGAGAGAAGAAGAGAAGAGAGGAGAAGAGAAGAGAAGAGAAGAGAAGAGAAGAGAAGAGAAGAGAAGAGGAAGAAAATAGATGACAAGGGAAGAAAAAGAAAACAGAACAGAAGAGAAAAGAAAAGAAAGAAAACAGAAGAGAAGAGAAGAGAAGAGAAGAGAAGAGAAAGAAAATAGAACAGAAGAGAAAAGAAAGAAAACAGAAGAGAAGAGAAAACAAAAGAGAAGAGGAAGAAAATAGATGAAAAGAGAAGAGAAAGAAAACAGAACAGAACAGAAAAGAAAAAAGAAAACAGAAGAGAAGAGAAAACAGAAGAGAAGAGGAAGAAAAAAAGAAGAGAAGATGAAGAAAATAGATGAAAAGATAAAAGAAAGAAAACAGAACAGAAGAAAAAAGAAAGAAAACAGAAGAGAAGAGAAGAGAAAACAGAAGAGAAGAGGAAGAAAATATAAGAGAAGAGAAGAGAAAAAAGAAGAGAAGAGAAGAGAAGAGAAGAGAAAACAGAAGAGAAGAAAAGAGAAAACAGAAGAGAAGAGGAAGAAAAAAGAAGAGAAGAGGAAGAAAGTAGATGAAAAGATAAGAGGAAGAAAATAGATGAAAAGAGAAGAGAAAGAAAACAGAACAGAAGAGAAAAGAAAAAAAAAAGAAAACAGAAAAAAAGAAAACAGAAGAGAAGAGAAAACAGATGAGAAGAGGAAGAAAACAGAAGAGAAGAGAAGAGAAAACAGAAGAGAAGAGGAAGAAAATAGAAGAGAAGAGAAAGAATAAAGAAGAGAAGAGAAGAGAAAGAATAAAGAAGAGGAGAATAGAAGAGAAGAGAAAGAATAAAAAAGAGGAGAAGAGAAGAGAAAACAGAAGAGAAGAGGAAGAAAATAGAAGAGAAGAGAAAGAATAAAGAAGAGGAGAAGAGAAGAGAAGAGAGGAGAAGAGAAGAGAAAGAATAAAGAAGAGGAGAAGAGAAGAGAAGAGAAAGAATAAAGAAGAGGCGAAGAGAAGAGAGGAGAAGAGAAGAGAAGAGAAAGAATTAAGAAGAGGAGAAGAGAAATGAAAAGATATGAGAAGATAATATAACAAAAGAAAATCAAAGAGATTAAATTAAGTTAGAACATATCACAACAAACGACTGAAGAAGAGAATAGATGTAAAAAGAAAAGAACACAAAAGAGAAAAAGTGAGAAGAGAAAAGAGCAGTGTGCCTGTAATTTGATAACCAGCCATGAACGACAGATCAAAACAGAAGTTGAAACAGAGGTAAACTGAAGAAGAGAGTGAAAGAAGAAAGAGAGGAGTGGCAGTGAATGTGCTGTTTAGTTCAGGCTCGACATCAGATAGGCGCGGGCTAAAGCCTCACAGACTGGAGTAAGATATCACAAGACTGCACAAACAAGTGATCAGGTGACGAGGCAACAGCTGCCAGACGGACGGGAATCTCTCTCTCGCACACACACACACACACAATCATACACACACACTGCACAGTTTTATTCATAAAGACAAAACTCAGCAAAGAAAAGATCCGGCACACAGGTCCTGCTGGGAGGTGAGTGGAGGCTGAGTGAAGCAGTGGGAGCCATCAGACGCCTGTCAGTGAACTGCTGAACACCAGCAGATCATCTCACTTTTCAGTTTTAGTCATTATTTTATGTCACACACACACACACACACACACCACACACACACACACAAACAAAGCACAATACATCACTTAGAAATATGGAAGCACTCATAGCACAGCATTTATGGAACTTTTGTTTACTTAAAGTGCTTTATTTACTCAAATTGAATTAAAAGTACATATTAATAACTACAATAATAAAATTAATGTGGTAATCAGACATGATTTGCATAACATTTTACTTTATCTGTGAGATGTTATTATTACAGTAGTTCAAATTCAAGTTTATGAAGTTTATATTATCATTTCAGCTACATACAGTACAGGGGTGCGTTTCCCGAAAGCGATAGAACTTAGCGATTTACAAACAACTTTAAGAATGATGTAACTTTAAGAACGCAATTTTTCCGACTGTTTCACGCCTTCTTATCTTCCAAACTTACGAACAAGTACATAAGTAGCACTTAGTTGACTCCGCCCTCGTGTCTGCGTCAAATAGGCTCAGCCAGTCGAAAACAGGAACCACCGATTTACATACATTTCTTCATTATTAAGCCACAAACGTATCGTTATATAAACAATAATTATAAAACCAAACATCAAAGTATTTACACTACATACATGCAAATAAATAAAAACATTTCACTTGCAGTTGCTGTCCATCGCATGCCAAGCCTACCTATAAATAGGCAAATCCTCTTGGTTACGTGTCCATGATTAATCAGTGAATTTGATTGGTTAAGAGTGGACAAGCTTAGTAGGCCAATTTGTAACCATTGCTTGGGACACAATATATTAATTTACTACTACGACTGTTACACTGAAAACCCCCCCACTGCATTTATGTAATTTATATGTGTATATCAATAAATAATATATTGTACTTTAAGCAATCTTAGTTTTTTTATTCTGTGAAAACAATAATTTCAGTTTAATAAGTACATAAGAACTAAGGACTTTGGCTCTAATTTTCGTGACGCAATTACGCTTTCAAAAGAAAATTTAAATGTTCATGAATTCTTGTTTGTATTAAACATGCGTGTGCTGAGCGTTTGTCAAAGGATGATCAGCGCCCTCTTTCGGTTTACAGACAGAACTGCACGTGAACTTCAAGTTAAGAACAACTTGGCCAGTTACGAGAGGGTCAGACCACTCGTAGATTTACAGATGAGTTTAAGTACGACGTGGGTTACGAAGGCTTTCGGGAAACACTCGTAAATTTAAGAATGTTCGTAAGTACGAGGTTACGAAGTACTTAGCGTTAAGAACGTTTTGGGAAATGCACCCCAGTACAGTACATAACAAAACAACTTTCCTCCATGACCAGGAGCAACACAGAACACAGTGCAAAGACAACTTACAATCAACATGCAATGATATTGGACCTGAACTATAGTACAAGCCCTCTGACTAGACGAAGACACATCACAGGACAGTACAAATGTAGTGATGGTCAGTATATTGTACTGGGTTATTGTCCAAGAAGCAAGATTCCAATCTACAGTAAGTGTATTATTCAGTTGTGCAAATGTGCAAATATTACAATGATAGTATTGTGCTGTGACCCTTGAGTGTCAGAATGTGTGTTTAGGAGTCTGACAGCCTGCAGTCTAGCAGTGGATGCTGCGGTATCTTCTACCAGAAAGCAGCAGGGTGAAGAGACCATGTGATGGATCATCCACAACACTGAGAGCTTTCCGAATGTAAGGCTTGTTGTAAAATGTCTCTGAGAGATGGATGAGAGACCCTGATGATCTTCTCAACTATCCTCACTATATGCTGGAGATACTTGCATTGCTATACAGTTCAATTCCCAATCCGGACAGTA
>BRDA01090473.1:24946-39751 GCA_036984385.1 Crenuchus spilurus
TATATATATATATATTACGATATATTATTCTCTATATATTTATGCATACTAACAATATGTAACAGTATAGTTTCCTTTCATAGAAGCAGCTTTAATGCATCCACTGCAGTCACATAATAGCTAATAATGAGTGCACACGTGTCGTATGTATGATATAAATCCTACTTTCAATGTGGAATAAAGAGTTAGGATGAATAACAATAAAGCATTGTTCCACAGGCCTTATGCAAGTTCACCCTGAGACGATACTGAATGTCAATGGCCTCATACTCGCCCCAACACAGAAGGAGAACTAATGCCTTTGGAGGGGGGGTTGTGCGAGGGCTGTTTGGGGGTGGGTAATCATTGTATAGGATCCTTATCTGTGCTGAACATATATTTTTAGTTAGGATATATAGCTCTGGAAATTAAAAGAAACCACTGCAAATAATTAGTTTTTTAAATTTTGTTTTATTATTTACAGGTCTGTTTGAGTAAAATTAACTGTTTTGTTTTATTCTACAAACTACTGACATTTCTCCCAATTGCAAATAACAAAACTGTTATTTAAAGAATGTATTAGCAGAAAATGACAATCAAAAGAACAAGAACATGCAGCGTTTTTAAAACTCGAATAATGTAAGGAAAACATACAATTTATTTATTTTTTAAAACTCCAAAATACTAATGTGTAAAACTTAAAAAGAGTTCAGTACATATTAGTATTTACTGGAATAACACTGAATTGTCATGCCCTTCGATTTTCAAGAAACAATGCTAGACATGACTTTCTAGTCACAGTTAGTGATTACATAGATTTACAATACCAGCATGATCAACAGTGAGGGAAGACATTATCAAAGGAAGTAATGATGCAGCTTAAAACAACTGGTTTAATTAAATCAAATCAGTTTCATCAAGTGATGAGTGTACTAGTGCATCTCCAAAATGACAATATATGGCAAAAGTTCATTTGTGTTCATAATTGAATTCCGAAAGACAAACTGTGATATTTTGTATTTGTCACTACATACAAAGTAACAGGTTTCAAGAATTTTTATTGTTTTAATGTTGATATTATTGGAATAGTAATTTACTCAAACTTGAAATAAAATATTCTAATAGTTTGAGATTCTGGTTTTCTAATTTCATTATGAAGTCATACTGATCAACATCAAAGTAAAAAAAGGCTTAAAATATCTCACTTTATGTGTAATGAATATAAAATATATGACACTTTACATTAAATTCAATTATGAACACAAATGAACTTTTTCACAATATTCAAATTGTTTGATGTGGCACTGTACACATGTACAGCTGGTAGTAATAGTGATGTGTTTGGGTGTCTGCATGATGGGTGTTGATGCCTGGCCCCACTTATCAAAACTACGCTCAGCAGCCCATGGTGTGGGAGGATGGGCAATTGAGCCATAGCCTGAACAGCAGATGCTCGCGTGCCTTTACAAATACGCCCCAACCCCCGCATGATCTTTCGACCTGCGGCATTGAAGCATTACATTTACATTCACATTTGCGGCATTTGGCAGACGCTCTTATCCAGAACAACTCAGAGACGTGCTTTGTGTCTGCTTAGACAACTTTAGCCTTATGCTAGTTCAGTGTGTGTAAGTGCACAGTCACTGCAGTACCCATATTTGTGCAACTTTCTTCATATACCAAATGTCAAAATTCAAAATATGATGGTTGTCCAAAGTTTGCTTGGTTTAAAAAGTTTAGTTTTGGAGTGAAGTAGATAATGTAGCGAGCAAGTAAAGTTTTAAACAAGTGTCCAATGATGCTAGCATACAGTTTGCACAATGCTAACTGCTTGGCTTCCATTTACATTAGCCTTGTAACTATAATGATAAACTGAAGAATAAAACTTCAGATACCAAACCTTTAGGGCCTGATGTATGCTTGTGCACTGCAGCTGCAAGGCTGATGTAGATAACAAATGACTTTTTTGATCAAGTTATGTTGCTAATTAAGGCTAGTGTTGCTAACAAGCAAGTCTTGGTCAATTGATTACATTGTGGTGAGGGGAAATTTGCATCCTGTTAATTTTTTTCTGTTTTTTTTCTGTTTTAACTGCTTCCTGAAAATTTGAAGACTCTTAGGACAACCAGAGAAAGACCATTCCACCACCTGGACACCACTGCACAGAATGCTTGATTCCATCATAATGCCTCCCATCCCCCTTTCCCTGCCAATATTTGAGTGGGACGTGTGTGCTCTGCCCCCTGCACTGGTTTCCACGGCCCCTCTGTGCGCACTTCGACGTCCCACCTGCCATGCTCTTTTGTGAGGATGATCCTTTTCATTTCAATGACAAAGTTAACTCTCCCAGCCCCCAGTGAGTGGAGGGGTGTGAAGGGCTGACTTTACGACTGCAGCACAGAAACATACTGCTGAATATCTAAAGGCAGCCATCTGACAGAACATATGACTCTGCCAGATCTCAACCTACTGCACATGCTTCAGCCCATAGAGCAGTTTAAGTGATGCTGTAAAACTATTTGTTTAATTATGACCTGATACCAATCCAATACTGGGCCACTTTGGGCTCTACCGTGGTAAAAGAGAGATGAGAATTGATTCTGAACGCAAATTGGTGGAATTCGTCAACAGTGACAGCCGGTGGGTTTGGATGCATTGATTTGTGGCACTGCTTTGCTTTTCTTCTTCTCAAATATTGGCACACCTCTGAGGCTTTGTACACCCCTCCAAAACCATTTTAGTGCTATATGTGATTAGCAGCTGCTGTTTGGTGGTGCCACCACCACAGCCTGGATGGCTTACGAACGATACCACCCACTTGTTTAAAACGCTCAGACTTGAACTTCTTTGAGCATGAAATGTGATTAGCATGTTGTAATGACATTACATTTGAATGAATATTCACATTAAAAAGAGGGGGGGGGGGGGTAAAAGACTGTGCAAACTTGCCCATGGATAACTTGATTATGTGATTTGACTGTGCCAAATACAGTAGATGGAAAATTTCATGAGAACATTAGCTGGCTCTAGAACATATTTTGGATCTGCATATATTCTCAAGTGACCATTGTAATGGCATGGTTTTTATTATTAAAATGTTTTAGGCCCTTAACTTACTTGGCACTGACTACTGGCTCTATCCCCATGTCAGACTTATGAGACTGGCTTTTTACAGAACCATTCATGGAAAAATTCTTCAAAGAGCCAAAAAAAGTTCTTCTATGGCATCACTTCAGAGTTTTTATCTCCTTTGTTTTTCAGAGCTCTCTCAAAGTTATCTGATCCTCCAGAAGTAAAAAAAACAACCCAAAAACTCTAATTTGGAAGCCAAATGAGGGTTCACTAGTGCTTCACCAGCTTTTATATATTGGCTTCATATTCCTGCAAGCATTTTCCATGCAAGTTGAGGAGAACTTTGGTGCATCATTTATCAAGTGCTTTGTAGGTGTCTTTGGTCTTGCAGCCCAAACAAGTTGATGTTGAGGTTTAAAAGCCCCTATTGCATACGCGTGCCTCCATAATAGATGTATGTGTGGGGGTCTTGAGAACAAGCTTTATGCAGGACTGCTGTAATTACTTGGTTGGATTGTCTGAACCCCTTTGCACCAGATGGCTTGCGCTTTGCTTACAAAACATCTCAGTCACACGTGTTCCCATTGTGTGTGTGTGTGGGTGTGTGTGCCTGCACTAGTGTGTGCACATAAGGATGCAAAGTTTCTCAGTTGTTGGAATGACATTATGCACCAAGCTGGGATTGCCAGTGTGACCCCTAGATGAAATGGCATTTGGGGGGTGCATTGGTAAGGGAAGGGGAGGTGTTTGCAGGGTTATTTGAAGGGGGTTGGGATGGGATCCTTTTCAGCAGCGATTCACCATGCACACGTGCACATTCTTCTCGATAACTCTCTCATTCACCCCCTGTTCACCCCTCAAGCGTTTCGAAAGAGCAATAAAAATGAAGGGAAGAGTGAACGCAGCACTGATCAGAGCTTTACTCACAGCTACACTCATTTCTACCACCTCATAAAGTCTGTAGGGGAGTTTACGGAGTTTAAAAAAGCAATGAAGAGCACACAAGCCATACTAACACAATGGCCAGACAAAAGAACTCCAGTAGCATTAATCAGGTGTCTTTTTAAGGGCATTTTAACACTTTATAAAGACATGGCTGCTGTGTTGTGCATTGCGTTGTTACACTGTTGTATTTTTGAGAAATGCTAAACACAGAAGCCATACAAACACAATGGTCATTAAAAAGAACTTGAATGTCTTGTATCATTCATCAGTTGTCTTTTAGGGGTGATTTGAACAATTTTAAAGACTTTTTTGACAGTTTGGCTGCTGTGTTGTCTTAGATTGTAGTACCTTTGAGAAATGCTGGACATGCAGATGATGAAAAGTTTCTCTTCAAGAAATATGAACCATGTTGTTGTAGCAGAGTTTCAGCTCCACCCCCAATCGCTGAGCCTTTCCTCTCTTTTTTTCTTTCTCTTTCTTTTTCTCGCTCTCTCACACTATCTGTCTATGTCTCTCTCCCTCTTTCTTTCCACGTCTGGCCGGACAGCCGTGTGGCGAGGTGGGGCGTGTGTGTGTGTGTTTTTTAGAAAGAGGCAGTCCTGCTTTTTGGAGGAAGTGGGGGTTGGGTGCGCGCGCGCGCGCCCCTGTGTGAGCTGCAGTCTCAGCCTCGGAGCTCAGGGGCCAGCCAGTCTGCTCAGAGTCACACGGAGCGCACACACTCTCCGCGGCGCTGCGCCTCCCACACACACATACACACACACACACACACACATACACACACACATTCTCTCTGGCTCGCGAGCAGTGCTACAGCGGCTGTGTGTATGTGTGTGTGCGCAGCCCCTGCATGGGAGACCCAGCGCCTTCTCCGGGAACCTGAGCACCGCTGACACTCCGGAGCGCGACTCTTTCTTCATCTTCAGCCTCGTTGTCCTCGGACACGCACGGAGATACTTCACCGGAGGATTTAACATGCACGGGCTTTAACGAGACGCCAAAGAAACCCCCCAAGAAAGCCCCAAAGCCAAAGCAGGGATTACGAGCGTGTCGATTACGAGCGCATGTGTGCGAGCATGAGCAGCGCGGGCACGCTCCTGCTGTGCGTCACCGTCCTGCCTCTGCTGCGCCTGGCCGCGCCGTCAGCGCCCGGCAAGACTGTGCGGTACCGCGTGCTGGAGGAGCAGCGCGTGGGCACGGTGATCGGGCGGCTGCTCGAGGACGCCGCTAGCGTGCTCTCCGGGCTGCCCAGCTCAGTGACGCCACGTTTCCGCGCCATGAACGGAGCCGGAGCGCCGCTGCTGTCCGTGCGCGAGGAGGACGGCGAGATCAGCGTGGCGTCGCGCATCGACCGCGAGGCGCTGTGCGCGCAGCAGCCGAACTGCACGATCGAGCTGGACGTGGCCACTCTGCCCACGGAGCACCTGCGGCTCTTCCGCGTGCGCGTGGACGTGATGGATGTGAACGATCACGCGCCGAGATTTGCGCGCGCCGTGGTGCCCGTGGAGATTTCCGAGAGTGCGGCCGTGGGTACGCGACTGCCGCTGGACGCCGCGTGGGACCCGGACGTGGGCGAGAACGCGCTGCGCTCGTACTCCCTGGCGCGCAGCGACAACTTTAGGCTGGAGGTGCGCGCGCGCTCCGACGGCACGCGTCGTGCTGAGCTGGTGGTGGCCCGCGAGCTCGACCGGGAGGCCCGCGCCGCGCACGAGCTCCAGCTAACGGCCTCGGACGCAGGCGCGCCGCCGCGCTCCGGGTCAACGCTGCTGCGCATCCGCGTTCTCGACTCCAACGACAACAGCCCGACCTTCGAGCAGCAGGCGTACGCCGTGAGCGTGCCCGAGAGCGCGCCCCCTGGCACCCTGCTGGTGGACCTTAACGCCACAGACCCGGACGAGGGCAGCAACGGCAAGGTGGTGTACTCGTTCGGCGCCCACGTGCCACAGAAGATCCTGGACACATTCCGGATTGACCCGGAGACTGGTCACCTCACGTTGGTCAAGAAGCTGGACTATGAGGCCACATCTTCATACGAGATTGATGCCCAGGCTCAGGACATGGGGCCCAACTCTGTGCCAGGCCACTGCAAGGTGAGGTCAAGTTACCACTGTTCTTATGAAGTTAACATGTTTATGTATAAACAACAGAATAACAGAGCACAAAACCTGCAATAAACAAGCCACATACACAGGGAAACATGCAAATGTACACACACACACACACACACACACACATTATATATATAATCATTCATACACACATACATACATACATAAAGTCATTCATGCATACAAACATACACAGATATTGAAAAGAAGTACATCATTTTCTAAACTAAATATGTTACAAATTCCAATCACAGATTGTGGTCAAAGTGGTGGACGTGAATGACAACAAGCCAAGGATCAGCGTCAACTTAATGAGCCAGGGTAAGGACGAGGTGGCCTATGTGTCTGAGGCAGCACCAGTGGACACATTTGTGGCTTTGGTTCGTGTGGACGATAGTGACTCTGGGCCCAATGGAGAGGTTTCTTGTCGGCTGCATGGGCACGGGCACTTCCGCTTGCAGAAGACCTATGAAAACAATTATGTGATCCTTACTAATGTGTCACTGGATCGTGAGAAGCGCTCTGAGTACAGTCTGACGGTGATTGCTGAAGACCGTGGCTCACCCAGCCTGTCCGCAGTCAAGCACTTCACAGTACAAGTGCAGGATGAAAACGACAACCCGCCACGCTTTGAAAAGGGCCGCTACGAGATCTTTAAGTCTGAGAACAACTCCCCTGGTGCCTACCTCACCACAGTGGTGGCTGATGACCCAGACCTGGGTGCCAATGGTCAGGTGACTTATTCCATTGTGGAGAGCCTGGTGCAGGGTAGCTCTGTCTCCACCTATGTAACCATAGACCCATCCAATGGTGCCATTTATGCTCTTCGTAGCTTTGACCGAGAGGAGGTGAGCAGGCTAACCTTCACTGTGCAGGCCCAGGATGGAGGGGGTGGAGCCTCAATGAGCAGTAACACTACAGTAGTCATAACAGTGCTGGATGAGAATGATAACACCCCGGTCATCATCTCACCACAGTTAAGCAACCGCACTGCTGAAGTGCCACTGTGGAGGCGGGCTGAACCCGGTCACCTGGTTACCATCATCAAAGCAACTGATCGGGATGCAGGGGCCAATGGTGAACTGACCTGCTCCATTTTGCGTGGCAATGAGGAAGGACTGTTCCTGATGGATCCACGAAGGTGTGAAGTACGGACCAATGGCAGCCTGGAGGCTTTGACACGGGACACCTTTGATCTAGCAGTGCTGGTACAAGACCGTGGTACAACTGCCCGACTCTCAGCCCGAGCTGTCCTCCGTCTCCTTTTGCGTGACCACCCTGAGACCCGTCTTCTTGTGCCGAATGGTGATGGCATGGGCCAGCAGGCCTTGGATATCTCCACCATTGTCATTATATCTCTGGGTGCCATCTGTGGAGTGCTGCTAGTGGTCATGGTAGTGTTTGCTACACGATGCTCATCACGTGATCAGAAAGACCCACGCCACTCATACAACTGCCGCGTGGCTGAGTCCACCTACCAGAACCACCCCAAGAAACCAGCTCGGCAGATCCACAAAGGCGACATCACTCTGGTGCCCACTGTGAATGGGACACTGCCTGTGAGGGCTCACCCTCGCTCACCCTCTGCGTCGCCTGCCCCTGAGAGCAGGCAGAGCCATCACAGCCGCCAGTCACTCAACAGCCTTGTCACCATCTCCTCCAATCATGTGCCGGAGAACTTTGCACTGGAGCTTGCTCATGCCACCCCACCTGTGGAGGTAAGAGAGAGATGCGTAGATGTGTTTGGGTTTCCGTGGACATATACTAAAGATCTTTACTATACTATATACTGTACCATATTCTGTAGTTTCACAATATTATGCTGTACTATGTACAGACACTAACTAATGAAAGCTGTATGATTTGAAACTTTTCTGTTGATCACTTAATGTTTGAGTATATCGTTATCCATTTTTATCTGTATGTGCTTAGTTTTTAAAATCCATTTACCCATTTATATTCAGCATGACCCCTCATTCATTCCTCTCCCTGTCATGTGCTGCCTTGCTGTCCAGTCCACCATTATTCATTTTTTGTTTCCATTTTCCTTTCCTTATTTGCCCCTCCCCCCTTTATTTTTTTATTTTTTTCTTTTTGTTCGGCTATAGCAAGTCTCACAGCTTCTGTCCATACTTCATCAGGGCCAGTACCAACCCAGACCCAGTTTCCGTGGCAACAAATACACTCGGAGCTACAGGTAACCAATCACATTTCAGTCTGCCTTGCTTAGCGAGCCTCCCGCAGGAGGTCCAGAGTTCTAGACCGAGGGTTAGGGCACTCCTCTGAGAATCTGGGGGAAGTTAAGGGCCCGAAACTATATGACAGCCTCCTCCATCTTGTTAAGGGCGAGAGAGCCCATCTCCTTATGCAGTTGTCTGCTTCATCGCAATTGATTTATGGCCTCCTGCTTACTTGTGGAGGCCCAATTGAATTGAAAAATGAAATGGAAGTACATATTCCTGCATTAGGCCCTTCATCAACATATTCATGCATTGTGTGGATTATGGCTGCACGATATGGACAAAATACCATATTGCAATAGTTTTTCAACAATTATCTTGGCACTGCAGTATGCAGTGTGTTTGGCAATATATTACAAACTCATATTAATGAGGTTAAAGGCTGGTCTGCATTGTTTTAACCAGTTTGCCATTGCGTAATCAAAAAACGACCTAATCTAAGATAGTCTAAGTCTTTCTGATTTATAAAACGGTTCATTTTCATATCACAGCCTTTTGTGATATTGAATTGTAAAAGTCAATATCACAACAGTGATTACCAAACAACATCATGTGCAGCCTTAAATATTGATTTTAAGTAAGTTGAATTTTCACAAAACAAGGAAATATGCTTTATAGTGACCCCCACCTTTCTCTCTCTCCAGGTATGCTTTGAATGAAATGGATAAATTCAGTCTAAAGGACAGCGGGCGAGGGGACAGTGAGGCTGGTGACAGTGACTGTGAGATGGGCAGAGAGTCCCCTCTGTTGGGAGAAGGTTTCAGTGAGCTTTTCACACCTGATGGACAGCACCGATTACATCCAGGTAAGCAATAGTGAGCATGTTATGATGGTTACAGTATTTTCCCTCAGATATTGAGTGCTTATATTTATCTGCAGCAGACACAAGCATCATGTTGACAACTACAGTCCATCTAATAGCTCAACTGAACATGCAACTGGAAGCCAGGAGACTGATATTCTTCCAGATATAGTTGGTGACTGTTCAGTTCCATTCATTGACAGCAACATCATCCTCATTGTCAGTTACATCCAACTTGTTGGGCATTTACACCACAGCAAATTCAAGCAGCCAATCATAGTGCAGATTTCACATTAAAGGCATCACTATGCAATTATCTACCATCTTTGCCATTTCTAAAGCAAAGGCCTTCATTTCATACCGAAATATGGTTCCTCTTTAAGATAAAGTCTACAAACCACCAACGCTCTTATCTTATTATTATGATTGTGTGAGTGTGTGTATATGTGTGTGTGTGTGTGAATGATCAGAGCATTTTTTTGATGGAAAAATAGGGGCCTTGATCCGAAACACAATTATCGGTGCGTCTCGATTAGCCGAGTGGTTTTGAGAGGGGTTCAGGCCTTTGAAAAGCTGTTTTTTTTCCCCTTCCTTTTCTGTAAATCAGCTAGTTTAATCTTTCATTCTCTCCTTTCATCAGCGAGCGGACCAAATCAATGCCTTGCCGAGGCTCTGTTTTGCAAATGCACCAGATTTAGTTTTTATTAGCTGTAAGATGTATTATAAATGGCCCTTTCAAAGCTAATGGGCCCATAATGAAGTCCCTGGGACATGAGTGAGCAATGGCGTACATGTTTAATGAAGGCTATAAGTTGGCATATTTGATTTGTATTATATATTCTTTAGAAGGGGTGGAAGCGAAAAAGGAGAGAGAAAAAGAGAGAGAGAGGGAGGGAGAGAAAGAGAGAGAGATTGGGAGAGTGGGAGAGCTTTTATTCTGTTGTTCAGCTGTGAATAGACTTATTTGAATGGTTAAGAGGCTGAATTAATTTGGTGTTCTAGGTTTTATGCATTTTCTGCCAGTGAGTGCACTCACGGAATTAAATGGAGTTCAGAGGCGGTGGAAAAACATGTTGCATTAGCTATTATCTGAATCATTTTTTCCCCTCAAAAAGCCTTGAGAGGAAAATGGCGTTCAGTGTTAGTCTCACACAAAAGCTGTTGTGTTTATATACTGTAAGACTTTTACCAAATTCTTTATTGAACATTGTCATTAGCACATTTGATTGTAATGGTCCTCTATAGATAATCTATATATGCTCAAATTGCTACCAAATTGCCTGGAAACAATTTGGTGGCCTGTTTGTTAGTGATCTGGTCTTGTGACCGGAAGGTTGCCGGTTTGATCCCTGTGCAGATCCTTGAGCAAGGCACTTAACCCTCAACTGCTCCACAGTTGCCATGGATAGGGCTTTGGGCAAATATTCTCACAGCCTACAGTGGTCACTTGTGTGTGTGTGTGTTTCACTACACAGATGGGATAAATGCTGAGGTCAAATTCCGTTGTGTGCAATCACATAAAAAAAAGTTAATGTTTTTTTTAAATGTAATCAAAAGTGATCAGCATTATTAAGGTTGTTTGCGTTTCAGTTTAGATGAAGATCAATAGTTCAGTTCGAAATTAAAGAAAAGTGGGGAACCTTAAATATACACAGTAAATCTGTCAGTGTTAAATCAACACTGTTAGAGTTAAATTAACACTGAGGGTGTCAAAATATAACACTCCCAGTGTTAATTTAACTCTAATAGTGTTGATTTAGCATGAGCAAAATTTACTGTGTACACTATATGTCCAAATGTTTGTGGACACCCCTTCTAAAGAATGCATTCAGCTACTTTAATTTGCAGCCATTGCTGACACAGATGTACAAATGCACACATACACAGCTGGTCTAGTCCCTGTAGAGAAGTATTGCAAACAAAAAAGGTCTCTCTGGAGCTGATCAACATGACCTTAATGGCACCATGCCTAATACAAGGCTTGGCTAGAGGGGTATAAAGCCCATCAACACAACTATGGAGCAGTGGAACTAGAATGATGATGCTCCATCCAATACTATTAGGATGAGTTGGGGAGGTGATCATCCAACATCCTGGCCTCACTAATGTTCTTGTCCCTGATTGCAATCAAATCCTCACAGCAATGCTCCAAAATCTAATAGAAATCCTTCCCTGTTGATTTTGGAAGAAACAATAAATGAGCAAAACTATTGTCCATTTACCTGAACATTACAAAAACATTCAAGCACCTACAGAGGACTATTGGAAGACCATATGAATAGTTACTGTTATCACTAATGTAATAAATGCTGTTTTTCAGTTAGCAAAACAACTATATCTGCTCTTGTTTCCTCTAGCAATGAAGCTATGTACGGAGGAGTGTCGTGTCCTGGGTCACTCTGATCAGTGCTGGATGCCCCCTCTGACTTCTCCAGCTTCATCAGATTACCGCAGCAACCTGTACATCCCTGGAGAGGACCCCCAACAGAGCCCGGCTCCTGAAGCCCCTCAGTCTGGGGACTCCACCTTGAGGAAGAAAAGCTTTTCCACCTTTGGTAAAGAGAGTGAGGAAGAGGGTCAAGAAGACGGAGAGGCAGGGAAGGGAGAGGACCTGTGTGGGACCACCTCCCTGCTGTCTGAAATGAACAGTGTCTTCCAGAGGCTCCTCCCATCCTCTCTGGACTCCTACATTGAGGTCAGTGAGACAGGAGCAGCGGCAGCAGCATGCCCAGCTGGGCTGGGATCACTCGAAAGGAGGAAAGGGCACTTGCCAGGTAAACCAAGTCCCGCCTCCTACCAGCAGGGTGTGGCTGCCTGGGCCGCTAATACTCACTTTCAAAATCCAGGTCATGGCCACGCCCCTGCCAGTCACATGACCGCCCTGGTGGCGCCAATGCCTGCAGCTCTGCCAGCACCCATCCCAGTGTCGACTTCTTGTTCGAAATGGCTGCCAGCCATGGAAGAAATTCCTGAGAATCACGAGGAAGACGAACTGGAGTCTGTGCTGGGCCACCTGCAGGGCAAACGCTGTGATAGTCGCAGTGAAATCATGGACGCAAGTGAACTTGTGGCAGAAATAAACAAACTCCTGCAGGATGTCCGGCAGAGCTAGGAAAAGGGCCTCTAATGGGGCATGTTTTACAAAGCAGGGGAGATTTTACAAAGCAGGAGTTCTCAGTTGGCCTTTGTTTTCATTAGCTAATCCCAAAGTCAAGCCTGTTCAATGTACTCATTAAAAAAACCCAAAAAACATAAAAACATTCATTGGCTTAGCCAATGGCTTGGGGACTTTCCTAGTGGATAGTCTTCATGTTGGGCTTAAATGACCCACATTTACTGAAGCTGTGTTGAAGTTGGATAACTCAGGCCTGTAGTGATGGTTGTTGCCTAATGGAAAACTCCCTCAACCATTGACAAACTTGACTTTTGGCTTAAAATATCAAGCTAAACTGACTAATCCTGCTTGGTGAAATCTACCCATAGTTTCCTGAGAGGAAACAAAAAGTAAATAAATAATTGAACATATGCCATGTTTGTTTTCTATACAAGGGATAAGGGGTATTTAAAAAATAAAAAAAAAGAAAAAGGAAAAAAAAATCAGACCTGCAATTGTCGTTAAAGTTGCGTTTCTGAACGTTCAATGTTTTGTGAATGCTAATTATCCAAATGATGTATGGATTTCCTGTTTTTTTGACACAGTGTACACAATGTGAGTGTATTTATCTTTGTATTTTAAAAATACAATTTGTAGTCTTTATATTTATAAAAAAAAGCCTGTGTACATACATTTAAGCAATCAGATTTCTATTTTTATATTTTTAACGCATGTTGGGGAAAAAATAATCAAGGCCAACATGCCTTTGTATATATTACTTATTTATGAAGAATTAAAATAATAATAATACTGTTTCTATGTTATTGTTACACATGATATATTAAGTATATTGAAAATATTGTTATTGGGTTGGGAGCATGTTGGGGTTTTGGTATTTATAAACGGTGTATTCTTTATGTATTGTGTCAAGCTTTGTTTATGTTAAATGAATGGAAAATAAACATGTTGGATATATCATGAAGTGCATTCTTCTGATTTAACTTGTGTGTGTGTGTAAGAGAGATTTCTCTACTTCAGGAAAGTGAGGTTTTTAGAGCAGCTCATATTTGTGACCCTTGCTGTGTTATCGCCCCCTGCTGGCCATATCAGAGAAGTATATCAAAACATGCGTGATAGCACATTATGTCCAAATTTTCTTTCTAATGAATGCATTCAGTTACTTTAAGTTGCAGCTATTGCTGACACTAATGCACACAAACAGCTTGTCTAGTCTGTGTAGTAAAGCATTACCAAAAACAATAGATCTCCCTGGAGCAGATAAATATGAATCCATGGCTAAGAGGGGTATAAAGCCCCTCAGCATTGAGGTGTGGAGCAGTGGAACTGTGTTCTCTCAAATGATGGTGGTCCATCTAGAAATTTTGGGATGAATTGGGCAGTTGGTGAAGTGGGGTGGCGAACATCCAACATTCTGACCTCACAAATGCTGAAGTCACTGAGCACAATCAAATCCCCAAAGAAATGCTCCAAAATCTAATAGAAAGTCTTCTCTGGACAGTAGAGACAGATACTCCAAATAAACCAGAATACATTGTTTTGATATCCTTGATTTTTTAGGGAAAAAACAATGAATTTGTAGGCACCCCAATACTTGTGTGCATGTGCTGTTTTTTTAGTTCATTTGAGAGGCAGAGTATGTGGTAGAAAATTGAGAAAACAAATGAGACATTCAGACAGTGATGCAGAGAGAAAGCCTGGACCAGAATGAGAAATTAGACTATATGTCTATTCATATGAAAAGTGAATGAAAATGATTTTCTGTCAGTACACTTTCTAGGTGAGTGTATGATGGTGAGGAAAAATCATTCAGATTAGAGCCCCCTAGAGACAGCAAGGCAGAATAACACTCTAATTCCATCTGTCTCTTTATACTGCCAAAACATAACAAGAAGCACCATACATGCTGTATCCAGAATAACAATACAGATTATTAATAAAGATGTGAAGGATTATTTTCTGACTGGCTGGCAGGTGGGTATTAATTCTGCATAACAGGGCACTTTTGAAAAACACACAAATAAAAAAAAAAATTAGAATCTCGAAAAAAGTTTTATTCAGAACTTAATTACAAAAACTGTCATATAAGTTATATACATGACACCTAAACTGACATATTTCAAGCCTTGGTTGTTAATGTTGTTCAGTATGGCTTCTAGGTCATTGAAAATCAGAAATCCAATATCTCAAATGATTCGAACGTTTAATTTAGAGTTTGAGTAAATGACTATTAGAACAGTACAAATACTGTGTAACTCTCAGTCTACAACCACCTCATTACTAAAATAACACATGAACAGAAGTGCCTTACCTGGACTAAGGAGAAAAAGAACTGGACTGTTGCTCAATGATCCAAAGTCCTCTTTAGATTTAATAAAAAAATTAAATCTCCATATATATATATATAAATACACACACACACACACACACACACACATATATATATATATATATATATATATATATATATATATATATATATATATAGAGAGAGAGAGAGAGAGAGAGAGATATGTCGCGTTTCCATTGCAGTTTTGCGCAAAACTTTAT
>BRDA01090482.1:0-10427 GCA_036984385.1 Crenuchus spilurus
AGTAACACACAAATAAATTATTTAAAAATCATACATTGTGATTTCTGGATTTTTTCTTTTAGATGATGTCTCTCACAGTGGACATGCACCTAAGATGAACATTTCAGACCCCTCCATTATTTCTAAGTGGGAGAACTTGCAAATTTGCAGGGTTCAAATACTTATTTTCCTCACTGTAATCATGAAGGCATGCAGACCTGAGCCACTTTGACATGGCTTACATAGTTATAGTTATTACTGACCTAAAATCCAGCTATGAGATATCTTAAGCAGATTTCTAGACTTTACTCCGATCTAAGAAATCTGACTATGCTGTTTATATGACTACTTAAATAGTCAGATAACTGAAGAAGACCAGTTATAATCTGATTATTATGTGCATTTAAATGCACTCAGTGGCCTCCAAGTTCTGGATCTCAGTCTGATTGAGCATCAGTGGGATGTATGACACAACAAGTTCAATCCACAGTGGTTCCACCTCACAAGTTACAGTGCTTAATCATCTTGGAACCAGATACCATAAGGCCATAAGAGAATCCATGCCTCAATGGGTTGGAGCTGTTTTGCTGTTTTGGTGGCATATGAAGGACCACTAACTGACAGCAAATTAGTTTTAATGTTGTGGCTGATGGGTATATTATGTACTGATGAATCTCTCTGTTTATGAACTTCACGTTTTTATTTTTGTTTAATGTCTAGGAGTTAGATGATAGTCTGGATACTCTGACTGCAGCCTTTGAAAAGGCAACATCTGAGAAACTGCGCTGCCAAGAAGAGGTGAACCGCACCAATACAACCATCCAACTGGCCAACCGCCTTGTCAAGGGCCTGGAGGTATGAGTTTGTATGTGTGTGTGAGTGGGTCTATTGTGGCTGTTTCAGAAACATTTGCTGTTGTTCCTGTTCTCATCCTCCCTTTCAGGAGGAGTGGAGAGAGCAGGAATGGTGGACAGAACAAGTAGTGTTGTTAATTCTTTTCACATTCAAATCTCTTTTGGTGCATATGAAGTGTTACTCTAAAATCTTAAAGACTTCCTGTATAACATGGATTTCTGGATATCAAATTTCCTCCAGTTTAAACATTGTCAGGATACTTCCTGCTTCTCCTCTGGTATTTGGATGGTAAGATGGTATCACAAATCAGTTTCCAGATTGTGGAGGAGAGGAGGAGGATTGGTAGAAAAAGACAGTTTCTGAATGCAGTCCCTGTGTTTGAATAAATTGTTTTTAAATCCTTAGATGGGGGATGTGATCTGTACTCTGAAGATATTTTTAATAATTCAGTTGTCTTCAGTTTGAAAGTTCAGCCCTGGCCTTGAACAGTGTGTATGTGTGTTTTAGTCAGAGAATGTTCGCTGGGCATACTCAGTAGCTCAGTACCGGGAGCAAGAAGCCACTCTCTGTGGAGATGTTCTCCTCACCGCAGCCTTCATCTCATATGCTGGCTCCTTTTCCAAGAGATACAGACATGAGCTCCTCCATAAACTCTGGATGCCTTACCTACGCACCCAAAAGGTGTGTTGCTAAATCTCTTCCTGATTTCTTTATGTCCCTTCTGATCTCTTTATTTTCTGTTGTTATTATTATTGTAAGGTGACTGTATTACAAATCACTGATAATATATTTAGCAATGTTCTCTCTCTTCCTGACTCTGCAGTGTGATATGATGAACAATGACTTGCAAAATGGCATTTCAGTCTTGTTCTCTCTCTCTCTCTCTCTCTCTCTCTCTCTCTCTCTCTCTCGCGCTCTTTCTCTCTCTCAGGTTCCTATTCCAATGACTGAGGGATTAGATCCAATTTCTATGTTAACAGATGATGCCACGGTTGCTAAATGGAATAATGAGGGATTGCCAGGTGATAAGATGTCTACCCAGAATGCCACCATACTGCTTAACTGTGAGCGATGGCCCCTACTTATTGATCCTCAGCTTCAGGGCATCAAATGGCTCAAAAGTCGATATGGAAGCAGCCTTAGAGTCATCAACTTGGGACAGAAAGGGTGAGTAGTCATGTGCTGTGCTATTAACTAACTTCTTTCATGTAATATTGCATGTAAGTGTATGTTTTTGCATGTGAAGTGTTTTTTCATTTCAGTATCTGTTTTTGCACATATTTCATGGATGTGTTTGTGTGTATAGATATGTTGATGTGATTGAACAGGCAGTAGTAACAGGAGAACCTGTATTGATTGAGAACCTAGAGGAGACTATTGATCCAGTGATCGATCCGCTTCTGGGTCGTCACACCATTAAAAAGGGCAGGTGAGGGATTACACAGCACACATTCCTACACAGCATGGCTCTGCAGCAAAAATTTAAACCACACATCAGTGCATAGCAGTCACAGTACAATCAGAACAAGACTGCAATTGCATCTAAAAAAATGAATATCATCAAATAAGTTATTTATTTCAGTACTTCAATTAAAATTTTTTAACTTATATATATATTCATTACACACAGAGTGCCTATTTCAAGTGTATATTTATTTTAATGTTGATGATTATGACCTACATTATGCCCAATGAAATTCCAAAAGTCAGTTTCTCAAAACTTTAGAATATTATATAAGACTAATTAAACAATGATGTTTAATACATAAAGGTTGTTCTACTGAACTGTATGTACAGTATATACACTCAGTACTTGGTTGGGGCTCCTTTTGCATGAATTACTGCATCAGTGCGGCGTGGCATGGAGGTGATCAGTCTGGCACTGTTGAGGTGGTATGGATGCCAAGGTTGCTTTGATAGCTTTCAGCTCTCTGTGGGGTTTAGGTCAGGTGAGTTTACTGGCCAGCACAGTGATACTGTGTTTATTAAACCAGGTGTTGGTACTTTTGTTAGTGTGGGCAGTGCCAAGTCCTGCTGGATAAATTAAATCTGCATCTCCATAAAGCTTGTCAGCAGATGGAAGCATGAAGTGCTCTAAAATGTCCTGGTAGACAGCTGTGCCGACTTTGGACTTGATATAACACAGTGGACCAACACCAGCAGATTACATGGCTCCCCCAACCATCACTGATTGTGGAAACTTCACACTAGACCTCAAGCAGCTTGAATTGTGTGTCTCTCCTCTCTTCCTCCAGACTCTGGGACCTTTTCCCAAATTAAATGCAAAATTTACTTTCAGTAATGGTTTACCAAAGTTGCTAAATTGGTTACCACTTGTCATCAAATGAAGGTTACAAGTCACATAGTTCAATAAATGACAACAGTTTGCCGCTTACTCACTTGCTAGGGTGAACATACAGTTATGGTTGTAATAATGTGATTCAATTAAATTCTTGATTGTGGGCTCACAATGTTGTTTTAATAAAATGAAGATAAATTACAGAATTATAGATGTATTGTATTTCAACTTACTAAAAGCACTAGTACTGGGAGGCCTGAGGTGAGGAGGGGACTATTGATTGGTGGTGATAATTTGCAAACATTTGAATTGAAGTGTAAATATGTAATTATTAGATGTAATCGTGTTTGTATTTATTAATAAAATGTCCATTTACTCACAGTGCACTGCTACATCTTCAAGATTCACATTGTTACATGATTGTTTTTCAAATGCACAATTTCTTGATGCATTTTTACACTCCTACTCATTCTGGGATTAGATTTCCCAGATACACACTCAACAGACACTTTTTCCATCTTTTCAGGTTTATAAAGGTGGGGGATAAAGAGTGCATGTTTCACTCAGACTTCCGACTCATTCTGCACACTAAGCTGGCCAATCCTCATTATAAGCCAGAGATCCAGGCTCAGACCACTCTTATCAACTTCACTGTCACCAGAGATGGCCTGGAGGACCAACTGCTTGCAGAGGTTGTCAACTTGGAGAGACCTGATCTTGAGCACCTGAAGGTATGTGTGAGTGTATGTGTTGCAATATAGGATGCCCTTCTGTCAGAGCGAAAAACACATGCACATTATTCATGACCAAGAAATGTCAACACATATACACACACACACACACACACACATACATATGGCCCTACCAAATTCACAGTCGTGAAAATCATGTCATATCACAGTGAATTGCCATAAACATTATATGTTTAAGTGGCTTGTACTTTAATTACACATTTTGTAGACATTACTTGACAATTTGGAGTCACTTCACCATGTGGAGGGGGGTTGGGAGGCTATTTAACCAGCTTAGGTGAGCTGTGCCTTGCTGGAATGTCATGCTATATTATAGCTAGTTTGATTCCAGAGAGGGATCTTCCCCCATTGATGGCTTTTTCCTGGGATGGTCTGGGGAGATTTTCCCTGGACCTGTGTGTGTGTTTGTGTGTAGTGATTGCTGTGAAGTGCATTGTGTTAGTGAAAGGTGCTATATAAATGAAACTGTTAGAGATATTTGCAGTGTTCCAGACTGAACTCGTAATGTGCATTTTCTGCAACTTACACACTACTCACAAAACGTTAGGGTTACAGTGCATCACAAAAAGGAGTACACCCCTCACATTTCTGCAGATATTTAAGTATATCTTTTCATGGGACAACACTGACAAAATGACACTTTGACACAATGAAAAGTCTGTGTGCAGCTTATATCATATTATAATATCACTATTGCATGAACTTTTTACGTTTTCAAGAAATTTCACCTGAAAGCCAAATATCTCCAACTTTTTGTGAGTAGTGAATGTGTAAATTGGTGTATGCTTGGCATTCGAAAGCCAGATATTAATTGGACTAAATTCAGTCTAAAACTACTGTATCACTTTGTGTTCATGCATATCTCTGTGCATGTCTGTGCAGTCAGAGTTGACGAAGCAGCAGAACACATTTAAGATTGAGCTGAAGCAACTTGAGGACGAACTGCTGACCCGTCTCTCAGCTGCTGAGAGCAACTTTCTGGGTGACAACATGCTGGTGGAGAAACTTGAAACCACCAAACACACAGCAGCTGAGATTGAGATGAAGGTCTCTGAAACTATTTATATTTCAAATCAAATTTAATTAGAAGTTTGTGTTTAAGGAAAAAAAATTGTTATAACTAGAGCTTCTTAGATGATAAACTGCTCTCTCAACATTTTAACTCAAGTACATGTTGTGTACCTGCCTGTTTGGTTTAGATCTTTTCATTGTACAGTTTTTTTCTCTTGTTAACACTCTGCTGTGCATTTGATGGTCCTATTCTGAGTGTGTGTATGTGCATTTTGCAGGTATTAGAAGCAAAGGTCAATGAGGTGAAGATAAATGAAGCTCGTGAACACTACAGACCCGTAGCGGTGCGGGCTTCCCTCCTGTACTTCATCATCAATGACCTCAACAAGATCAACCCCATGTACCAGTTCTCCCTTAAGGTTTTATTTTAATATTATTGGTTTTTAATCTAATATTGCTGTAGTTAATGAGTTGGGGAGACCAGGGACAGTTGTAACCCACAACCGGAATGAGGGGGGGCATTCACCTTCATCAGTTGAGTCCTGCATTTTCTGCTTATTGCTGGGTTTGGGGGGGTGTTTTTGTCACTGAAATTCATCTTTGTTTTAGCTTAAGACCTGCAATTCTCAGCCTCCAGTTGTTTTTTATGGGAGTATCTGTAAGGACAGCAGTTTCTCTTGTTTTCTTCCCCTTTGTGGTCTGCTTTCTTGGTCCAGCTTTTGGATGTTGGCGGATGGTCCTAGGTGAAAACGTTGCTTAGCTTATCCTTATCCTTATCTTATCCTTAGCAGATACATAGTTGATAATCTTTGTTTTTAAAATATAAATGAAAGTCACTGACTACTTGGTTCACGGACGGTCGTAACAATGTTAGTCATTTCTGTTTTTAGCTTACAAAACAGTGATTCTAATAATGCTTGTTTGGATTCCTAGGCATTTTTCTCAGGACAGAATGAAAATACATCTGATAGAAAACTTACATTTTTGCATAAAAAGCACTTTTGGTGATAACATTCTCTGGGAGTTGAAAATGTGGCTCATTTTTGTTAGCAAGAAGATATGCCAGTGAGGGTAATCACTCTAGCTTGTTTCTGACTGAAGGATTTCAACGTGTTACAGCCACCAAATATTACAGTTGTCCCTGGTCTTCCATATGTAAACTTTATTGTTAGATATTTATTTTGTAATACATGTTTGCATGTGTAGTTTTACTTTTCATGTAAATTTGTTATGGCCGTGGATGCAAAAGGTGTTATTTTGTACCACAATTAAAAAAATCAAAATGGGCCAACAGCCGGGGCCCACAGAGAGCAAAATTGGCAGTGCTCTCTCTGGGCGGATAGATGGTGCTCTCACTCCCCATCACTCACAATGTCTGCTGACTTGGGCGTCTACTGATTGGTCCACTTGAAACTATAGACTTTGCGCTTTCCTCCGAGCGCGTTGGTTCCCCAGGGACGGTGTATCAAGCGGTAGTTCGAAAAGAGGTGGTGGCTGTATCGCACGTAACGGAGGAGGCGTCTGCATGTCTTAACCCTCCTAGAGTCAGGGACAGTGCAAAGTGATGGGGAGAGTCCTAATGGGTTGGGTTAATTGGTGACTACCACATTGGGAAATTGGGTAAAAATAAAATCTAAAAATCTAAATGGTTTAAATATAAATATATTTGTTGTAGTTAAAATAATTCATACATTATACTTCAGAATATCAGAAACAAATTTTATGAGATCAGGTCATTGAAGCCTACACACCATAAATACAACATAGAGGTTCAAAATTTGTAATATTCACAAGAACTTAAGTTGATAAAAAGATCTATGACAACATTAGGTGATACTATATCTATTATTATGGATTTACATTCAGCTATAATGTGATCAAACAAAACTCATTCACATGAAATAAGCACAACTGGAGGTTAAAAACTTCAGAAATGAAAATTGGTGACTTTTACCAGGAGATGGCACTGTATGACACCTCAGTGATGAGCATCATTTTCAGTAATATATGTGCGTAGTGTTTTTATTCTCTTAAGGACAGTAAAGATGTGAGCATGTGTGATTTCTCCCTGCAGGCGTTTAATGTGGTATTTCGAAAGGCAGTGCAAAATTCAGAGGTGTGTGTTGATGTTCAGATGCGTGTGAACACGCTCATTGACTGCATCACTTTCTCCACCTTCAACTACATAAACAGAGGCCTGTTTGAGAGAGACAAGCTCACCTTCACAGCTCAGCTCACATTTCAGGTAGCACACATACATACACACACTCTCAGTGACTTAATCCCAACTCTCCTTCACAGCTCAGCTCACCTTTTAGGCCACGCACACAGTGTGTCCCATTCAAAACATCATTATTTTTTAAGCTTTCTTTACATTTTCTCTTCATATAACACACTCAGGGAGGTTTAAGGCAACAAAACTAAGCTAAAAAAGCAGTAGCACTGTCCTACCTCACCCTTCTATCATTGAGTATCTGGAGCAGCAGCATTTGTGGATTTTATCACAGTCCTGTAGTGTATGTGTAATTCAGCTCTTACACTCTGTACACCAATTCAGGAGATATTTGTCCATAAACAAACTCAGTCAATACTCTGTTCACTGGAATTGGAGATATGTACAATCATTTTTCAGCTAGGTCTTTGAAAAAGAAAAAGGATATCTTCTTCTACACTGGCACTTGAAATAAGTGCAATTGCAATCATGCTAGCTCAAAGCACATATCCATGATATTCCTACATCCCATGAAATATGTACTGAACTTCCAGTGGAGTGTGCCACAGTACCACATCTGGAGCAGCAGTATTTGTGGATTGTATAATAATTCCATAGTGTATGTGTAATTCAGCTATTAGTGATGTAAATTGTTTGATATGTATGTGTGTAGTTTAGCTGTTAGTGATGAGTCAGTATGTTATGTATGTGTGTGTGTGTTCCAGCTGTTACTGATGAGTAAGGAGATTGATGTGCGTGAACTGGATTTCCTCTTACGCTTCAGTATTGAGCATAGTTACATCAGCCCTGTTGACTTCCTCTCCAACTCTGCCTGGAGTGCTATTAAGGTATTATGCACACTCACATATAAACACACACTGCACAAATACACCAAAAATACCTATTTTAGTTAATAATATCACTAATGGGAAAAGGTACTGTCAGCACTTTGTGAACTTGTGCCACTCTTTAACACAAACACAAATCCTGCAACTGCTGAATACAGCACAACACAAGAATAGATCTACACATCACCTCCTATCACTCAATATCAAACACTGTTCCTCATAGACCTTCAGTACGCTCTATACAAATTACAGTACCAGCCATATGTAATTACTGTATTTCTTAGAAAAGCATCAGACATTTTAAAATCGTTATAAAAATACTGGCATTCATATTTTTTCTTCTACTTAGTACAGAGTTGTTAATATCAGAGTCATATATTTCTTTTGTTAATTCTGATGTACAGTAGCAAGGTCACAAAGGAACCCAACATAACATTTTGAGCCCACCATCAGGAGAACAGTAAACAACAATAGTGTGCATGGCAGTGTTGCAAGAAGAAAGCTGCTGCTGTCCAAAAAGAACATTGCTGCCTCTCTGCAATTTGCTAAAAATGACATGGACAAGCCAGAAGGCTGCTGGAGCAACGTTTTATGGATGGATGAGACCAAAACAGATCTTTTTGTTTTAAATTAAAAAAGTTATGGTTGGAGAAAGGGAACCGCTTAATACCAGCATAAAATCCTCATCCCATCTGTGAAACATGGTGGTAGTTTCATGGTTTGGGCGTGTTTTGCTGCAACTGGACCATGACGGCTTGACATCATTGATGGAACAATGAATTCCGAATTATACAAGCAGTTTCTAAAGGAAAATGTCAGAACATCTGTCGATGAGCTGAATCTCGGAGAATGTGAGTCATGCAGCAAGACAATGATTCCAAGTTGTTCTAAATCATACAAGTAAGAAGCATGTAACCAAATAATGACTGAAGAATAACATTTGTTTTGGAATGACCAAGTCAAAGTCCTGACCTTAATCCAATAGAAATGTTGTGGAAGGTCCTAAAGCAAACAGTTTATGGATTCATCAAAGCTGATGTGCAGGAGACAGGGGCAGTTGATAAAATGAGCAGGTTAATTGGTCACTAAAGTACACTGGGGAGAAAATCAGGGGTCAAATTATTAAAAAAATACACACACACACATACACACACACATGATTATGCAGAATGCTGACTACACCAGTCTTTACTCATTTACACATTCAGATGACATACAAGATAAACACAGTCAGCTATCCATGTTGGCTACATAATAACAAATCCATAATAGATTAATCAAATGATTCCTTATCTAGTAGAAAAACAGCAATCTTTGTTTCACTTTCCAGGGCTTCCAGTCTTTTTTTGTTGGAATACTTTTTTCCTTTTCATTTTGTTCATGTTCTCAAAAGGTGTAGCTAACGATGCCACACTAGTAGAGACTTTTCTTTTTTCTCCTGTTCTTCTGTTGTCTTCTGACAGGATGTTGGGGTTTACAATAGTGTACCAAACCTTAGTTGTAGAACCCTCTTTTAAAACAGTGAACATTTTTTTTTACAATATTCATGTTTATTGGGGCACTATGCTACAATTGAAAGTATACATATGTATCAATTTTGAAAGTCTGTGTTATTGCACATTCCTAAAGAGAAGAACCAATGAAGGGGGAAGAGTTTAATGAGGAGAGAAAAGGAAAGCCAACCTCCCAAAATTAACTTGTTTATGCTATACTTTGAAGAAGGATTTTATGTAATTTTGACTTTTATAACATATACTCTGTTTATAACATATATAACTCTGTTGCACACAAAAGCCTAAAACCTCTACGTAAAACACATTTTACTCCACTGTAATTATATGTATATATAATTATATGTATTTTCACCACGCTAGGGGGAAAAGAGCCTGAGCTTGTGCGGGAGGCTGAGAGGTACCAGCTAGATATAGTTGGGCTCACCTCCACGAACAGCATGGGCTTCGGAACCCAGCTCCTTGAGAGGGGCTGGACTCTTCATTTCTCTGAAGTTGCCCATGGTGAACGGCGGTGGGCTGGTGTGGGTGTGCTTATAGCTCCCCAGCTTAGCCGCTATGTGTTGGAGTTTACCGTGGTGAACGAGAGGATTGCCTGTCTTCGCCTTCGGGTTGGGGACAGGGCTTTGGCTGTTGTTTGTGCCTATGGGCCAAACGGCAGCACAGAGTATCCATCCTTCTTGGAGTCCCTGGGAGGGGTACTGAGAAGTGCTCCAACAGGGGACTCCATTGTTCTACTGGAGGATTTCAACGCTCACGTGGGCAATGACAGAGACACCTGGAGGGGTGTGATTGGGAGGAACGGCCTCCATGATCTCATCCAGAGTGGTGTTTTGTTATTGGACTTCTGTGCTAGTCATGGTTCGTCCATAACGAACACCATGTTCGAGCATAGGGGTGTCCACAAGTGCACATGGCACCAGGACACCTTAGGTCGGAGGTCGATGATCGACTTTGTTG
>BRDA01090492.1:0-18066 GCA_036984385.1 Crenuchus spilurus
TGGTAAAAATGGCCTTGTCCCAACTTTTTTGGGATTTGTTGACGCCATGAAATTTTGAAACAACATGTCTTTCCCTTAAAATGATACATTCTCTCCGTTTAAACTTTTGATCTGTGATTTGTGTTCTATTCTGAATAAAATATTAGATGTTGGCACCTCCACATCATTGCATCCAGTTTTTATTCACAATTTGTTTAGTGTCCCAATTTTTTGGGAATCCGGTTTGTATATTCATTTCATCTGATGATGATACACAGTAAATCTGCCAGTGTTAAATCAACACTATTAGAGTTAAATTAACACTGAGGGTGTCAAAATGTAACACTGTCAGTGTTCATTTAACTCTAATAGTGTTGATTTAACACTGGCAGATTTACTGTGTAAGCAATTTTTGTGAATTGTTGCTCACAGTGTCAGCAAAACCAGACTCAGACATCATTGAGCGACTCATGGAGAAGAAGCAAAGGAATCACAAGGAAGCTGTTACTCAGCTCCAAAGTGATCTTTCAGTTGTCAGTGTGGTATGTCTGCATAGTCCAGTGACATTTAAACTAATGTTTATTCAGGAGATCTTAGTGTATCATAAATTATAGTATGATGGACTTGTCATATTGATAGATTTAATACTTCGTTTTTTTTTTTCAAAGGAATTTGAACAGTTATTCAAAAAGACTGGAGAAGATATCCATCTCAGATTGTCAGAATTTGACAACAAACTGGAGAGACTTATGCAGAAGATAGATAAAATATCTGATTTAGAAACCTTCAGCTATCAGGTGAGGGGCTGATTAGTATGGTTCTTTGACATGGCTGGCATGGCTTGGTATTCTTGTTAACCTGTTGAGGTGTTGATATCTCAGTGAGGCAGTCTTTTCATTTTCTCACAGAATCTGTACGAGTTTTGGAACACTGTTAGCCAGGAGTCTGCTATGAGGACAAAATTGATAAAGGAGTTGGATGAGACATTCATCAAATATGAGGCTGAACGAGCATCAGTGGTAAATGATTCATGTTGACATAGTGTTTGTATTGTTGGACATAACACGTCTACATTTTATACAATTTGTCTTCCCTAGATTTCAGCATTATTAAAGAAATACACAGCAAAACTTGAAAAAATCTGTTATTTGATGCCCGCTGATGTCCACCGACTGATTCATAGTGAAGCTATGGTAGGATATTTTCACTATATATTATATGATTTATTGATATGTGTTTGGTATATTCACCAGAAGTCTCCTTTTCACAGATGATTAACCAAGCATTATTGGTAAATAGACGAGCTATAGCCAAATTACATTTGAACCTGATGGAGAAGCATCTGCAAAAAGAAGTTCTTCACAGGTTGGAGTGGGAGACCAAACTTGAGGACTGGAAAAGAATGAAAGTTTACACTGCAGTCAGTCGGTTTAAGTAAGTCCATTAGGACAGATGTGTCAAGGTTTTGATTGCTACAAACTACTAATTGCTACATTACTACTGGTAATGAGTTACTTACTAACAGTACTGTGCTCGATTCATATGTATTGCATTTGTCCAGAATATTTTATAAAGTACTGTATATAGTAGCACAGTTGTCATTTGACGGAAACGGAAAATATGTTTTAGCTCAGTATTATAACTTCTGTGGTATGGACTGTTGTGAATTTAGAGGTTTAGACCTTCTAGTATTACAGAAAAGGTGTAATCATTATTAATTCTCAAATATATACTGTATATATCTTGTGCTCCATTTCCAGAGACTTTTTAAACAGTCATCAAATTCAGAGGCCTAAAAATGTACAAGAAACTCTGAACACCATGTGGACAACACAACAAATATACAGTGAGCGACGCATCAACATCCTTCAGCAAATCAGGTGTGGCATTTAGCTTTAGTGTACAGATGTTAGTTTTAAAAGGCATCATTAGAGTTACACAATCTTGAATTTGTATTTCTGTTTGAAGAACTATGATCCCTCCAAGGTGCTCTAAGAGATTAGTTGCTGAATGGTACTCCTCTTTGTCCTCAGTAAATGAGCAAATTGGTAAGAAAAGGCTGTCTGCCATATATTTTGACATAACTTATTTTAGTTTATTTTAACCTTTATTGAGTTTGTGTGTCTTTTCAGATTCTATGCACATTGACACGCTGATAAAACTACGTAAATATTATGAGAACACCTGGCAATGCTGTTTGACTGAAGTTGAATCCTTTAAGGTTAACAACCTTAGAGATTGAAAGCTATTAATGAATTGTTTGTGTAACTGAACTCTCGTTCAGACTAATAACTCTATTTTCATATACAGAGTGAAGTGTCTACTTATGGATTCACCTCAGATGAGATGCAGGATATCATTAATACTGAGCTGTTATCTCTACTTGGCAAGAACCAAACACAGACAGAGGAGCATTTGGCAGCAATGGATGTCTGTATCTTTTTTTTGTCTGTATCTTTGGCTTTTGTTTAATTAATGCAACATTACATTTGTCATATTCTGTGAACTAATTATGTAATTTAAGTGTAACCAATGCCACTCAGAGTGGTTTGATGTGAAGTAGTATCTCAGGGTGTCAACCAGGGGTTGTGAAATATGCAACACAAATATAGACATGCTGTTTGCTATCCAAAATAAGCAATGAGTCTACATGTGTCTTCTGAATTGTTATATTAATAGTGGTTTGTCTGGAAAAAAATACACCTTATTTACGCACTACTTTGACTTCCAGTGTACCTTTTCACCATGAATGTATTTAAAAATACATTTAAGACCAAAATTTTGTCAAAACTATGCAAAATGTATACATCAAATTTGCTTTTAGAAACAAACACTTTGGATGCCTGATTTCTATCAACACTACATTTCACAGCAAGCAGCTCTGAATGCCATTGTTTGTATTATAGCAATAGCTAAGTTAAACCACATAATATTTATTTATATACTGTAGCCAGCCCTGCATTTACCATATTTTACAGAATGCCTTTGAGAATTTGGCCAAGACTGCTGCCCTCTTAAGTAAGTCCTTGTTCAAGTTCATGCATGGTGCAGCTCATCTCTGGGAGGTTCATAATGAAGGCTTGAAAAAGAGTGAGCAGCAACTGCAAAATCAGCTTGAGAAGATTTGCAGCAGCTACGATCAGGGAAACCAGGTGAGCTGGATCACTACATTGTCAGAACTTATTTGTCTCTAGGTGATTATCCTGTGTCACTGGATTTTTGACCTCTGAGGATCTCTATGGATTTATCTTACACTTCCTTTTTGTGTGCGACTGAACTGGCTTGTTTTTTGCCTGTAGAAGAAAGAGGCCCAGCTGGATGTATTAATGGACAAACTCAGACAGGAAAGCACAGAGGAAGCTCTCAAAACTTGTCTAGAAAAGACTCTTGCCTTTTTGGAGGAAGTTCAGCATGGGTAATGAAAAAACTATTTTGTCTTTTTTCTTGCTAAATGAATATCTGAGTCAAATGTAATAGAGGTTTTTGCAGATAATATAATAATAATGAAATATAATATATAAAGTATTTTTTGTATATACATATATAGCCTTATTTATTTAACTTGGATACTCCAAAACAAGCTAAAACGTATCAAAAGTATTGATGCCAGATGAATGACATTTTCATATCACAATGCTCTATTATGTCACAACTTATTTCCTGAATGTAATATATAGTGTATTTGAACTAATCACTGAGGAGTGGAATAACCCTACCAAGCATGCATGATGGTGTTGTGACATGTTTTCTGTGTTCTTTCAGTATTGATGCAATGTGATGAAGTTCTGTGCTTGCTGTAGTCATCATTTATGTACAAATGTTATGCTTGCCTTCATATTCTATAGGTATATCACATTCTATAAGCAAAAGGTTCATACAGTGGAGAGATACCCTGCAATGGTTCTGGAAGAATTAAATACTTACAGCTCAACAGTCAGCCAATATTTCAATGTCAAAGAAGTATTCATCCAGGTATGCTTGATGGTTTGATGATCAATATTAAATTGCTTTTATTATTGTTTTTTATATTATTTGGAGGCTCAATGGTTTAAATTGTACCTGTCTATTTGTCCGTTTACATATGCTAGGACCTTAAGGAGCTTCAAACGTTTTATCCTTCTCTTAAAATTGGTGAGTCTTAACATCTATTGAGATAAGCTGATGATGTATTTTGATGTATACTTGATGTCTGACTATGTTTTCTTAGATGCCAATCGAATGGCTGGCATAAAGAAGAATATAACATCACTAAATATGACCAGGAAGCACTGCCCAAATGTTGCCCAGAAGATGGATCCTCAGACACACAGTTCAGTTGACTCAGTTTTTGCTGAGGTAATGTATATTTGTGTACAATTGTCTTAATGAGTGATCTTTTTACTTTATACCTGCCTGATTTGTGTACTTTATTAAAAATCTCATTTTTATATTTTTACGCAGAACATTGATTTCCAGCAGGAATTTAGAGACCATGAAACCAATGAAACTTTCACAACTGCAAAGGGAAATGTGTACAACTGCCATGGTTTTGTGATGTCATATGCTGGTGATCCAAATGTGCACCTTGTGGAAGTGAAACAAGCTGTATACCCCAAAGGTCTCCTCAGTGAATTACAGAAAGTGTAAGACCAGTATGTTTATTGTCAACAAAATAAAAACATTAGCCTCTTCTTATTTCACTTCCTCTAAAGTCTGTTTTATGCGCCAACAGTGTAAGAGAGGAATTCTTTAATCACCTTGAGGAGAGGTATCATGTAGTACTGAATAACACAGTGACTTTCATCCAAGCTAAGAAAGAGGAGCTAAAATCTGAGTTAGAGCTCCGCCTCCATGTTCATCAACCTCGAGCCAAGAGGATCGAGGAGGATGTTTATGATGTTCGAGCAGGTGAATCCCTATACTAAGAATATTTACCTTTAGAAGTGTAGACTTACTACTGTTTTTATGTTCTGCTAATTAGTACAGTTAATAGAGATACATCAATATAAGATTTTCGTGTCTAAAATGGTAACCAGTAATTAACAACTGATTGTGGACAATAATGATATCATACTGATAATATAACCAAACTATTTTGAATGTAAATAATGTAAAGTATTGTAAAAAATTTCTGTTACATTTTGATCATCAACAGTTATTACAGTGAGTTGCAGAGTGACCAGCAGAGAATACTGTGGGGTCTGGAATAAAGAAAATTCTCACTATACAAGCTAAAAATAGGACACAATTTATCGGGCGACATTATTTGCCATAATTTCAAAATGGGGTTGATAACAATCATTTTCGTTTTCCATTTATCTGCAAATAATATGTCAGCCACAAGTATATGAATAGTTACATCAAATTACATAACGTAGCTAGTAACACAGTGAATTACATGTGTACAGGTAGTCCTCAATTTACGACATTGATTCGTTCCTACATCGCGTCGTAAACCAAATTTCGTGTAAGTCAGAACATATGTAAATACTGTACATAAATAACATACTGTAAGCACTTATCCTATCCTAACACAGTAATTATCAAAAAACACATAAAATACGTTTAATAATTAAATGAAACCGCAGCGTAACCGTGTATTCTTCCGCCGCGCACACCAAACACAAAACAAGGCTTTAGACAGTAAATGGGAGATGTGTCGTAACCACGAAACATCGTAACTTGGGGATGACGTAACCCGGGGACTACCTGTATATGATTTATGTTCTGTATATCATACAATACAAAAAAGGTGTAAATATGCAAAACACAAAATGAGAACAAATGGAACCAAACAAACTAAAACAGAACTTTCTATTAAATTGAAATAAAACTTTTTTAATCAGTTGAAAAACATTTTCCACTTGTTTGAATTTGGAAAACATTCATATAAAATGAAAACAGAATTTTGTTATTACAATAGATGTGATTTCTAAGTCTGCTTATTGTTTGTACTGTAGACGGATGACATAACACCACTGTGTTCAGATTGTAAAGGCAGGTAAATTTGAGTGTTTTAAAACTTGTTTGTGTCCTGCCAGCTGAACTGATCTTCCATCAAGATCAAGTGGAGAGACACTGCAAAAGTGTTCAACAAGTCTTAGCTGATTTACGAAGCAGCTTCAATGAGTTACAGGCCACACAGCACAAATTAACCGAAAACTTTCACGCTCAAATCTACAACATGGAAGGCACTTTTAACACTGCTACCAAGTCTGATATGTAAGTACTTCTTTGACACTTTAACAATTATGGCAAAGTAAAATCAGTTTGAATGTGTATCTATGAATTAGGTTTCAGTGCCAGGTACTCCATATTTAACTATGGGGGTTTGTGATTGTTAATAACAGGTTGGTAAAACTTGGTGCATCCCTACAATCCAGCTTGGCTGAACACATGAATATCATTCAAGAATCACAGAGACTCTTCAGACAAAACATGGAGTTCAAGTTTGAGGGCATTAGAGAGGCCAATGCACAATTACTGAAGTCTTTCAAGTAAGTCAGTGCTATTTTTCTTTTTTTTCTGTGAGGTCAGGGCAAATGAGGGAACAAACCTTTGACCACGTTTTGTTTCTTTAAAGGCTATTTTCTGAAGGAGGAAATTTTACTCCCAAAGAGATTGAGCAACACCAGAAGCGCCTAGAGAAAATCGCCCAGCATGTCGACTCAGCTGATGAGGCTCTGTTACTGGACATGGAGAACACAGAGTCCAAGTATTTGGAACAAGTAAAAAAAAATACATGCGCTATACACTCTGATCACTTCACTAGGTACACCTAGTCCAAAAACACGGAGATGAGGCAAATTGGCTACTGTAAATTTCCCTGGTGTGCTTGAATGAATGTGTATGTCTGTATGTGTACAAATGTATGAATGCCCAGTTATGGTTTGGCACTCTGTCCATGGTGATCCACCCTAGTGCTTGATGCAGTCCATTCATTAATTCATTTATACCTTGCATCTGCATTCCTTGTCTATTTTATCAGGTCTGCTTACTTTGTAGATTCACTCTGTAGTGTAAAGATGTAAACCATCATGTTTAGTTTTTCAGTATTTCTTTGCCCGTTTCGTCAATGGCCAGGAACCCCCAGGACCACAACTTAGCAGATGTTATTTGGGTGGTGAATATCACTGTCCAAGATTATTAATCCTCAGTTGTAAATCTGTTTTAAAATTCTTATGTCTCCAAAAGTAATGAGGAGGGATGGGTGAAATGACCACTGGGAACCCATGCAATGCAGCAGGACCTGCCAGTATTGCAAAGTGTATAAAAAGGAATGTCACACCTGCTTTTTTTCTGTAAATATTTGTATATAGCTTCATTTAATCTTACTTTTTCAATTGCATGTACACATTTACAACCAGTCTACATTTCGGTCTTTAAAATACTTCATTGAGTATACTTATGTTTTTGTAGTAAATAAACAGACTTTAAACCAGATTTTTCTAATCAGACTTTGTTTTTAGTGCCTTTGGGTTCAGTATACACAATATACAGTTAAGCTAATATTGCCCAAGACTTCAAAAGAGTAACTAGGATGTACACCCTGTTTAAACTCCAGCAACACTACCACTCTTTGTATCACACACATTAACAATAACATTAGCTACTACCATAGATTATTATTAGCTACTACCATCATGTCCCCTACCAAAATCATACCTCCTCAGTGGAATGGGTGAAGAGCGTGGCTTACAAAATATTCAAAGAAACAGATAGAATGCAATTAGGAATTTATACAAATTGTACCCGTACAGAAAATAGACCTGAAAAAATACACAATGGGTAATGTCTAGTGTAAATGTACCTGGTGAATGTATATTGACCAGTATGTCGGTTGTACAAATACAGGTAATACTGCGGTATTGTTTGTGCAACTTACACAGAATGTTTAAAAGTGAATATTCTTTTTATTTGATCAGGCGAAGGAAGCAATCAACAAGTTTGAAGAGAAACTTCACGTTCTCACAGTGGATCTAATGTTTCTTGAGAAAATTCAAGCAGGGCTGACAAACGCACGGGTCCAGATCAAGGCTGAGGTATTTTAAGCAATTTGTTGGCTTTTATGAATTACGTTCTGCTATCTGTAGTCCAGACTGTATGTATGTGAATCTACAGGTAATGAAAAGCAACATGCAGAAAAAAGCGATCACCACTATGATGAGCAAACTGGAAGAAATGATTCATGCTTGCACCCAACCCAGTCCAGAGAAGAAGGTAAATATAGCACAGCTAGTCATTATAGCATGGCTCATCCAATATATCAGAGTGGGAATAATATGAGCCTGTATCCAGTTATGTACTTTTATGGGCTGATAAGAGAACTGTTGAAAAAAGAAAAGAAAAATTCAAACCAATTGCCAGAAATGTTCAGAACTAGTATGAATCAGCCCAAGTTGTCCCACGTCACTCCACTGCTTGTGTTCACTTCACTGGCTTCCTGTAGCTGCTTGTATCAGATTAAAAATCCTGATGCTTACTTACAAAGCAAAAAATGGACCAGCCTCTCTCTACTTAATTGCAATTGTCAAGTCTCAAGCCGCACCTTGAGACCTTCAAGCTTCTAGTACGGCTTGGCTTGACCCACCATCCTTCAAGCAACAAGACTCTTCTCTTGTACTGGCACCCAGGTAGTAGAACAAACTCCCACTGACTGTTCTAACAGCAGAGTCCCTCACAGTCTTCACACACAGATTGAAGAGAATCTCTCACTTAAGCAGCACTAGTTTAAAACACTCATTGTGATGCATTGTAATGTTCTTATATTGTGTATCTTTCTTTCTAGGTATTAGTGATGGTTTTGTTGTAACAGTGTTTGTACTGAAGAGAAATTTGGACCTGTCTATAGATAATTCTCTTAATAAAAACAAAGCAGTGTTGTACGTCGCTATGGAAAGAGTGTCTGCCAAATGCTGTAAACATAAACTACTAAATTCTGTGAAGCTCCATCCATAGGCTGCAATATATATATATATAATTTATTTAAGACTTTGAGTTTGTGATGTTTATTTGAGCTAAGGAACTGTGACAATTGATAACTGACACTCATGTTCAACAATACATTGTTAACAATAGACAGTCATATGAGTTTGTGATGCACTATTGAATTAAAATGGATGATTTTACATTTCCTGACGTAATTGGATATCAGCACCTTTAGCTCCTTATAAATTGGAGTCTGTCTTTATTTACAGAGGAATTTGTGTGTGTGTGTGTGTGTGTGTGTGTGTGTGTGTGTGTGTGTGTGTGTGTGTGTGTGTGTGTGAATTATATATGGTTCAAATGTACATAATGCAGATATTAAAAATGCAATTGTCTTGCAGGTTGTAACATCAGAAGACATCTCCAGTTCAACATTATCCTTGATAGACGAACTAAAAAAGAGATGTCAGTATCTTGATTGTTTTTTGGTATGTCAGAGAACCACTTCTAGTCAAAAACCTATTGAACCCTGTTCTATAAATCATTATTTGAAAATTATCACCACCACTGTTCATAGCATTATGATTACTATTATCATTTCTACACTGAAGGACCCTTCTATGGCTGTTGCACTGGCTGGTGCCCCTCTGCAGGGGGCATTTGCAGTTGCTGCTCGTTCACGGTCACACAAGCAGGAGAAGATAAACCCAGTTGAAGACCCCCTCCTCCAACCCAGTCGCATAGGAGCTGCCTTCTTGAATGATGTGGTTGTAGGAGTGATCAAAGGGCTGCTCAAGTAAAAATATAACAAAGTCATGAAATGAAAGTTTACTAACATTATATGTACAAAGCTGAAGTTGTCATTTTATTATTTTGTATGTTATTTTGTAATTAATTACAAAATGACAGATGTTTCTCTACTGCGCAAGTGTTTTATGGATCGAAAGTGAAACAACCGGTTTCTTTAAGACTTAAGATGACTAAGAAGGGATCATTTACATGGAAGTTGCACAGATTTACAGAAAAACTTCAGATTAGTCAATTCTGAACCCAAACATTTCTTCATGTTCAGAGAGCAGTTGTTTCAACATCTTGGTAATACCAGAAGCACAACATGTGTGACTTGTTCACCACAAAGAGAATGTGATATGTGACTTTTCTCTTGATCAAAACCTCAGGATGACCAAACATCAAGACTGTCATGAGATCAGTGCAGATTTTACAGAAGGAAACTCAAGAGCAGTAACAGGTTAACAGCACTTGTATTTTCCTGCTACTAAACAATGAACTAGCTTTCCATTATAACAGTGTTTTCCTGTCTGACCCATCAGCCTCTGCAAGACCAAGCTCTCCTATGGGGTCATGTCTGAGGTCAGCAAGGACTCAGAGCCAATTAGGCCTGGAGATCATGGGTAGGAAATCATCAGAGTCTGTCAGCAGGTTAGTATCACGTGTATACAGAGGCAAGAATGTAAAGGATAAAATATTTTCTGTCTGGGCAAAGACATCACACTATGTGATAACAGTCTTTGGTCTACTTTCACTTACCTCTGTAGCATAAATGCATCTGCCAAAACAGCTCATACAACACACGTGGAATCTGCAAGTTTTGAGCATAATTGCTCTTCTTGATTCAGTTAGCTATGAGTAAGAAATAATTAATATCTACACCACACCATCAGCATTAAATAACACTTCTTAGGTTTTCATTTATACCAACGGAAATTACAGAATAGAATGACATGTAATGTAATTAAGAAAATATATTATACTATAGTAATGGTTAAAAGAATTGTACAGATATTAAAAAAAATATCTACACAATATTTATGCCCTGAAATCACACTTTCATCAGTAACTTTCACTTTGGCTTACTAAATATTTCTTTATGGTTTTGTGGATTAATCATTGGGCAATCAATTACTTTTCTTTTGGCTTTGTTCTGATAATGTGACAGTTTGTTCCTGTTTTTAGGTTGTATATTTACTTTTACTTCATTTTTTATCCAGTTCCACCCTGCTATCTTTCTGGGGTTTTTTTTACCAGTCCTGATGACTGATTAGCATCACTTAAGAGTGTGCATACATGCAGTAGTTGTTTGTTTCACATGAGTGTATGACCCAAACTCCCAGCTGTAGATGGCTGCAACATAATGTAGCATTTTTAGCTGATTTCATCATTCAAGAGACTCTTTTTGTAATTCTTTGAGAAACATATTTAGCTGACATTGTTGTTGAACATTGTTTTTTAGTGTGAGAAGATTCTCTAAACCTGCTCGCCTTGATAAGAGGTTCCAAGTGTTTGGCTCTAAACCTGAAGCTCAGCAGGACAAGTAAGCATGTACATACTTTACACATATATTCATATAAGCAGTGCATACTTCACATAGTTCTCTTCACAAAGGATGTGGCTTCATACAGGCTTAGGTTAACCACTGATTTTCCTCATGAGCTACAGAAAGAACCCAAATCCATAAAGTGAAAAAGCTGATGAACATTAAAGAGATAGTTAAACAAAATAGAATTAGAATTCTGATTATGTTTCAAGTACTTTATATACAGCATATATATATATATAATTTATATTATTTTACATTTACTTTGTTACATGTACTTCTCAATCCTCGTTCCTTTGTTAATTTGTGTTCTTTTAGCCTCACATTCAAAGGTTCCATAACCAGCATTCTGTGGCAAGCCAATGATGTTCTCCTTCAACTAGCTGAGGTACACTCTCTGCTTATAGTTAATGTCAAGCACTGATGTTGTGAATACATTCAGAACTAATAAAGTCGTTTTACTGTCTCATTAGAACTTCTACAAGAAGAAAGAGCGTCGTCCTGTCAGCCGCCCTCAGGACATACAGAAATCTTTTGAGCAGTGTGCTGAAGAGCTAAACAAGAGGCTGCTTGTCTACCAGCGTCAGTGTCATGAGTACCACAATAGCTGTGTGCAAGGTTAGCCTCTTTTTGTTACAAATATCAATACAAGTTGAATCGCCCTGATAAAGGACTGTCAGATTAATTTCAGTGAATGAATACATACTGTTGGCCATTAGAATGCATTGTCCGAATATAGTTGTGCTCATGGAATCACCAGTTGTGCAGCGCCATATGGATCCAGCACCACCACTGGGTTCAGAGACCAGCAGTGACTACCACTGATGGACTTTGGGAACCTATAGAGGATGTATGGCATTGTATTTCACCAACATGCATCCATCCTGTCTTCCTCTCTACACCAGACCATGTAGCTCCAGTTATTTCCCCCCAAGGTTGACACACTGCAGCCTGTCTGAGATATATTTCTTTAACCCAGTTTTTCCCCTCCAATGTAGTCCCCCACCCATTCGCTAGGACTCTCCCAATCATTTGTAATGTCTGACTCTAGGTGGGTGAAGACGAGCACAGGTCTCCTCTGATGCATATAAAGTCAGCCACCACCTATTTTTGAACTGCTGTTGAATTGATACACTGGGCAGCCAACACACTCGGAGGAAAGCACAGGATTACTTAGTAGTGATGGGGAGAGGGCGCCATCTACCCACCCAGAGACAGCACGGCCAATTTTTGCTCCCTCGGGGCTCTGGCTTCCCCAGTCTTTTCGGCATCATACATGAAAATGTAACCAGTGATGTTGCAGATCCACTGAAGTGAAAAACTGTTCAAAACCAATATGAATATTACACATTTAAAAGCCCCATTTAAATGGAAGTTTTCTGACTAGAATTCGGGCAGCAGTTGAAGACCATTGAAGAATGTATCTGTGATGTGCCAGAAGTTCTCCTCAGAGATCTGATGGATCAGCATTTGAAGGATCTTAAGCAGAGTCTGATGCTCATTCACCAGCATTTTGAACAGTTTCAGCAACAGAGTGAACAAAAGAAGGCAAGTGTATGTTATTAACTCATTATTCAAAAAATTAATGAGCAGTTGCTACAGTGTTAAAAGTAAAGATTCTTAGCCTGAAGGACCTTTGTAAAGTTTGGATGCCCCAGGTCAAATGACATTTTGTTGATTACTCATCCTCTACAGAGAACACACTTATGGCCTTTTTTACAGAATGTACCGAATTTAAACGAAGAGGAGAGAAAAATGACATCAAATGTGGCCTGTGCAAGTTATGGAACTTTGAATCCTATGGGGTATCCACATGTTTGTAAAATTATAGGAACATTTTTACTTAATGTAGAACTTTTATATTATGTTAAGGTTCTTTTTGTTCTTCACACACAACAAAAGTAGTTAACCAAAAAGCAGTCAACTGAACATTGTTTAGTCTATGGCATAACATTACAGAACTTTGTTGACACCTCTGTTTTTAAGTTGTATGCATTCATGGATGTATTAATCAGCTAATTTACAAGCCCATCCTGAGCTGTTGTGATTATGCCACAGTAGAGAAAACAAAGGGCTCCAGAACCAGAACCACTAGCCATGTGTGTACAATAATCCACCCAGCGTAGTGTGTAATGGCTTAATTCACTGTACACTCCCTCTCACCAGACAGAACATATTGGTCAGTTGCGTGTGCGTCTGAGCCACCCGGCATGTGAGGAAGAACTGAGCAGACTGGTTACAGCTGAGCAGGACAGACAGGAGCAACAGAGGAAGGCCATTCAGAACATCAGAGTGGATCTCCAGGTCATACTTGCTTTATGCTGTCTAATGCTGTTAGAAGTACTTGTTTATGAAGATTGTGATTTTTTTGTGTGTTTTTTTAAAAGGACTGTGTCAGAAAGAATGCAGATGAGTTTGTGACAGCGCTTGCCAGTTTGACAGAGAAGTTGCTTTTCCAACTGGATAAAATCCTGACCATTGATGAGGTCCAAAGTGGATGTAAGTAGTTAAATCCATGCTTTGATCATTACATCAGATATAATATTTATTTTATCTGATCAATATATCTATTTGTGTGATATATAATTTGCATAAATACCTAATGTACAGGTAAATGTAAACATGAAAAAGTGTTTTTTAAATGATTTTTGTTAAAGGATATAGTTACATTCTCAGCATATTTGTCCACTTTCTAAGTACACTGCTCAAAAAAATAAAGGTAACACTTAAACAACACAATGTATCTCCAAGTCAACCACACTTCTGTGAAACCAAGCTGTCCAGTTAGGAAGCAACACTGATTGTGAATCAATTTCACCTGCTGTTGTGCAAATGGAACAGACAACAGGTAGAAATGAGAGGCAATTAGCAAGACAACCCCTATACAGGAGTGGTTCTGCAGGTGGTGACCACAGACCTTTTTTTCTGTTCTCATCCTTTCTGGCTGATGTTTTGGTCACTTTTGCATTCTGTCAGTTCTCTCACCATAGAGGTAGCATGAGGCGATGTCTACAACACACAGAAGTTGCTCAGGTAGTGCAGCTCATCCAGGATGGCATATCAATGCAAGCTGTGGCAAGAAGGTTTGTTGTGTCTGTCAGCACAGTGTCCAGAACATGGAGCAGATACCAGGAGTCAGGCCAGTACACCAGGAGACATGGAGGGGGCCGTAGGAGGGCAACAACCCAGCAGCAGGACCGCTACCTCCCCCTTTGTGCAAGGAGGAACAGGAGGAGCAGAGCCAGAGCCCTGCAAAATGACCTCCAGCAGGCCACTAATATCCATGTTTCTGCTCAAACTGTCAGAAACAGACTCCATGAGGGTGGTATGATTTTTTTTTTAGTAGGATTCTAAATCCAGACCTCCAAAGGGTAATAATTTTGATTTACATTGATCATTTTTGTTATTTTGTTCTTAACACATTCCACTATGTATGGAACTGGAATATTTTATTTGCTGAGATCTAGGATGTGTTATTTTAGAGTTCCCTTTATTTTTTTGAGCAAGTGTATTTGTAGTGTTTATATCTAGTTAAGTTTTAAGGATGTGTAAGTGAAAACATGAGGCCAGTAATTTGGCTTTCATTGGTTTAAAGAAGGGACCATTTATCTCTCACCTCAAAACTGTTCCTGATTTCAGTAGTGGAACCAAAGCGTGAAAATATCACAACACTTCTTCGCCAAAAACAAGCATGTGCTCTACAGGAAGAGGACAAAACCAGAACACTTTTGGAGAGAGGGAGCAGGTATAAACTGATAAGAGAAATCTCAGAACAGTTGTAGCCAATTGTGGTGTGTTAAATCACATTATTTAAATTATTTCATTTAATAGAACATGGCCAGGGATTCATTACTTTGGAGCTGGTGTAGGCTCATCTGTTAACAAACAGAGAGAGACAGCCACCATTACCACAGCTAAAATCACACTGGGGCATCTTAAGGCTGTGGAAGTTCGGAATGCATTGCATCATGTAAGTGAACTTGTTTAATAATACATCTTTAATATACTAGTGCATGTCCAAAAATTTGAATATTGTGGAAAAAGTTCATTTGTGAAAAGTTCATTCAGAAAAGGTTGAACATTTTACATTCGTTACATGTAAAATGATGTATTTCAAGCCTTTTTTGTTTAATGTTGATACTGTTTTAACAGTATTTTACGCAAACTCGAAATGAAATATTCTAATCATTTGAAGTCCTGGATTTCATAATTTCAAGAGCTATAAGCGAAACTCATTAACATTAAAATAAATAAAAGGCATGAAATATGTCACTTTACATGTAATGAATATGAAATATGAGTTGACCTCTTACCTGTTGTTTAATTAATTTTGAACACAAATGAACTTTTTCGTATTCTTATATTTTTCATGCACTAAAATAAGACAAGTCTGCACAAAATTACAATTATTATTATTATTAAGTAATATTTCTGTAATATTCACTGTATTGTATGTATCTGTTTTGCTTAAGGCTTATGAACACAGGGTGATGGAGGAGCTGGACAGAGCGGAGAAATCCAGCCAAGAGAAAGAAGCAGATCTGCTACACTGGCAGGAGCACTGGAGAGCCCAACTCAAGACTCTGTCTACATTAAGCTCAGAATGACTACAGGACACTCAGTTTCAGGACTTTCACAGATGCACCAAACACCCTCATACAAGCAGTGTGTAAATACTTTGATTAGATACAAAATTACTTTCTTTATAACACCACGTATTCTTACAGCATTTCCTGTATATATCCAAAACATTTTCATTTACTAATCTGGTTTTTTTAATTGGATGTAAGGAGTATTTTTTGCATTTCTAAAAGTTCAAATCATATTTTCACTTGACGTAATAGTGGGGAATGAAAAGAAAAAAAAGACTAACTACTTTTAAAAAACTATTTTATTCCATATTTTCAAAAATCACTGATTAGTGTTGTGCAAGGATGTGCAAGAAACAGGGCACTGCAGCAGACGTCTTCAGTTGGGTAAATTAGTCTCAAAAGACAAATGTGCAGCATTCTAAATGTCACACACAATTAATTCACAGTAAAACTAACTTTTAGATAATATAAAATAGCAGCTCTTATGGATGAGGACATTTAACATTTTTCCACATCCCTTCATGTCTCATTTAGAAATTTTTGACCTTGACTACATTAAAACAATACAATGTACTGACATTTAAAAAGGAGTCTCTTTCAATGTCTTAACCAGACACTAATAAAATCCAATTATACATTTACCACTCTTACCTTTGAACTACATCTTTACCACTCTGTACTAAGTTATGTATTGATGGGAACAACTTATTAGGAGTGCAGTGAATTCCAAGGATCAGCGTTTTCGAAAGAGAATATCCCAGCTCTCTCTCCAGCGCACTGTGGCTAGCTGCTCAGAAGTTAGCTCAGGCTCACCATATGTGAGGGGGCTGAAGGTGTGGTAGCAAAGATACACAGAGCACAAGGCTGCCAGGATAACACCACCAAATGCCTTCCTATGAGAAGGAGATCTGGGGGGAGAAAAAAAGGAAAAAACAAATTTCTACATATAAATTAGTCAGGAGTCATGCAAATATTTACTTACAGTGGTGCTTGAAAGTTTGTGAACCCTTTAGTTTTCTGTATTTCAGCATAAATTTCACCTAATATTTTAGATTCTCACAAGTCAAGTAGATAGAGAACAAAATCAATAGTAGTATTGAGGAATGATCCAATAGGATTAGCAATTGGCAGATAATCTGAAGGTGAAATATGAATCAATCAAGATGTCAATAAATAGGATGGCAATCAAGTGTGATTGGGTGCCCTGTTGTACTTAAAAGAACAGATCTAGCAACAACATGTTTATAGAAGTGTATTATGGCACAAACAAAGGAGATTTCTGAGAACCTCAGAAAAGAGTTGTTTATGCTCATCAGGCTGGAAAAGGTTATAAAACCATCTCTAAACAGTTTGGACTCCAAAAATCTAGTCAGACAGATTGTTGTATACAATTCAAGACCATTATTACCCTCCTCAGGAGTGGCCGACCAACATTAAGAGCATGGGGTGTAATAGTCTGTGAGGTCACAAAGGAACCCAAGGTAACTTGAGTCCACCATCAGGACAACACTGAACAGCAATGTTGTGCATGGTAGGGACATGCCAAAAAACATTGCTGCCCACCTGCAGTTTGCTAAAAATCACATGGATATGCCAGAAGACAATGAAACAATGATTTGTAGATGAATGAGGCCAAAATACACTGCTCAAAAAAATAAAGGGAACACTAAAATAACATCTTAGATCTCAATGAATAAAATATTCCAGTTGAAAATCTTTATTTATTACATAGTGGAATGCGTTGAGAACAAAATAACATAAAAATGATCAATGTAAATCAAAATTATTACCCTTTTGAGGTCTGGATTTGGAATCATACTCAAAATCTCATACCACCCTCATGGAGTCTGTTTCTGACAGTTTGAGCAGAAACATGGATATTAGTGGCCTGCTGGAGGTCATTTTTAGGGCTCTGGTACTGCTCCTGTTCCTCCTTGCACAAAGGAGGAGGTAGCGGTCCTGCTGCTGGGTTGTTGCCCTCCTACGGCCCCCTCCATATCTCCTGGTGTACTGGCCTGTCTCCTGGTATCTGCTCCATGCTCTGGACACTGTGCTGACAGACACAGCAAACCTTCTTGCCACAGCTCGCATTGATATGCCATCCTGGATGCGCTGCACTACCTGAGCAACTTCTGTGGGTTGTAGACATCGCCTCATGCTACCTCTATGGTGAGAGACCTGACAGAATGCAAAAGTGACCAAAACGTCAGCCAGAAAGGATGAGAACAGAGAAAAGGTCTGTGGTCACCACCTGCA
>BRDA01090492.1:18076-32973 GCA_036984385.1 Crenuchus spilurus
TTGGTCTTCCTACATGTGACGAATTTTTTTATTTCCCTTGTGAATTTGTTGTGTTACATTGAGGTTCAGTTGGTGTGAAGACACTTTGGTTGGACAGGTCAATCCTTCGTTGTGACTAACACTTAGTTAAAGTGGACGACAACACGTTTACCTTGTCTGTTGTCCATATTTACTCTTTCCTAACTGGACAGGTTGGTTTCACAGAAGTGTGGTTGACTTGGAGTTACATTGTGTTGTTTAAGTGTTCCCTTTATTTTTTTAAGCAGTGTACATCCTTCTGGTTTAAATGAGAAGCACTTTGCTTGGCAAAGGAAAAACTGCATTCCAGCAGGAGTGTCTCATTTGTGTGTTTTGGTTCTCTTCATCTAATTTTAGGACTTGTGTGACAATCTGATGACGTTTTAAGTCAAATTTATGTAGAAATACAGAAAATTCTAAAAGGTTCACAAACATTCAAGTACATAAAATGTTAAAATTGAAATTTAAGTCCATTTAGTCAATAAGACCAAACTTTCAGAATTATTCTATTATCACCTCAATATATGAATATACAGGTGCTCCAAAACAATGGGTATCTGGAGAATCTGGAAAGTGAGGGCTGGAAGGTAATGATACAGGAACAAGGTCTTCTCCATCAGAAAGAAGGGCAAGTAATTAACAGCCCATCCTCCAGAACACACAACACCAGCCAGAACCAGCTGCTCCCAAGAGGCTGTGTAAAGAAAGCAAGAAGTAAAAACAGAAAAAGGTAGATGTCAGTCATGATATACTTCATCTACTGACTAAAGAAATAGAAGGAGGCACAGAAATACCAAGCCCATTTTCTTTATCTTTTAAATATGTGCAGTGTGTCTCGAGCGGACTCAAGACCCAAGTTACCAGCTAGAATGAAACACTGAAAACTTCACAGAGAGCAGGGATATCAACCATTGGCAAGGGTGTCACCAGTTGTCAATAAGTGCTTGTAAGGCTGCTCTCTGTCTCCCTCTGATGGCACAGTGAGGCCATACTTGCTGCTGTGTTGCACATCACCAACTAAGATGTTCTACATAACGGTAGTGAAAGGAACCAGTGGTTAGTCATTTTCTTATAGTAACATTGATAAAGCTAAAATTATGATAAGTTATCATTTCTTTTTCCCACTCAATATGAAAATAAATTTAACCCAATCCCTTTTTTGTGCATCTCAGGGATCAGGGAGAATATTAATATTCATATAATGTAATAATTTTTTGTTAGGTAGAGGTGTTAAACGTCTGGTTCCTATCACCACCACTGTGAACAATTCTGACCATGTACATTTCTCTAGAATGGATTATTGTTCAGACTTTATTACCATGTTCTGATGTAATTTTTTAAAAATTAGGGAAATTACCCTGATAAGTACTGCAGTTCTTTACAAAAAAGATCAGTTCTCTAACCTTCAGGGATGTCTTCTATTTTCCGCCGTCGTCTTAGCAGGTAAGTTATAAACAGGAGCACATATACAAACAATGCCAAGTTTGCAAGAGTCCAGGTGACAATGTTCCCTATTAGGTGGATTTGTGCCTGAAACAAACAATGCAGGTTGATTTAATATTTCATCTAAACGTTTTATTAACAATATATGGAATAGGAAGAAGACAACATCAACATACATTACTTGATGGATGAAGCCAGTATGCTATGTTGGTATCCATGGTTATCCATTCCAGAGGTAAGGAGCTGTACTTGTGCTCTGACTCTTCATTTCTGACAGTCAGCATCTTCCACTATTGAAGAGGTTGGCACATAAAATAACACAGACATAACTAACTGTAGTCCTATATGGTTGACATCCAGCAGAGCTGAGTGATTTTACCACACAAACACACTTTATTGAACCTCCTATTGAGCTGTGAACATATGCATAGAGTAAGGAAACGACCATTATCTTCTGGACTTTATTTGTCATGCTTACCTGTAGTTCCACAAACTTAGCCATAAATGTGAGATTTCTGGTTATGTCATCATGTGTGGGGGATTTAAGCTCCAGTTCTCTCTCCTTCTGTTCCTGACCTAAACGAGGACATGGCACCATTATAGACAAAGAAATCATACACATGTGTACACAGAGATCCCCTCAAACAAAGCCATTCTCATACTCCTGCCATAGCGATGCTCTTCAACATTCCACACAGCACTCTGATGATAGCCTTTATAGATCTTATCTCCCACCACCTCCAGCTGTCGGAAACCCCAGTCTGGGAGAGATGCTCCACTCATCTACACAAGAAGGAGATGATGTGAGGTGGTGCTACTGTAGCAGAATCATGTGACGTGTAAAGTACAGGATTAAAATAGATAACTTTCTTCTTTTTCACACTATTGCAGTGCACTGGCTCTGTTATATGCACAAACAAAGACAAACTGATACATATGTACGTACTTTCAGCACAGCAGAGGTGTTGACATGGATCAGCCGCACCTCAGACAGAATAGTCTTCCACACCTCTCGGTCAGACTCCCGGTTTGTTATGTCCTGCATTTTGGACAATTAAACTTTTATTATACAGCTGAACAGATCAGAGGGCTACTTAGTCTACATTTAGTATTATATTAAAGTGTGTGTGGGCAGGTTGCTCACCACTCTCCACAGGTTCTGAGCCGGCATTGACACGTTGAAGTCAATGTAACCAGACACTTCTTGAGAATGAGGGCTCATAGGTGCTGCAACATCATGCCTAAAGACAAACAATGAGCTATGAATTCTACCCCTTTACAGAATAAGAGACGTATTAACACTCAGACTAATTAGTTGAATTACGTGTTGAGGAATCGTGATGTCATGCCGTGCAGAAGCTGAATAATATCACCATGTCTGACAGATCTGGGAGGACTGCTCACCACAAGACTCTGTCTGGAGTGTAAAACAGACAAAAAGAACTTGGAAATGTATTACATTTTCAGGCTGATCACAAATCAATCTCATTGAGTTCTTTGCTACATTATGGGGCCCTTTTCACTAGGCTGCTGATTAAGAAAACAATTCCACTATTAATTCATATCACAGCAATATGGATCTACACACCTGCCTGGGTCTTTGATAATCCACCAGTTGTTGACATCTTTGAAGGGGTAACAGGTCACCTGCTGCTGATGGGAGCTACCACGGCCATTTTCATATCTTTAAGAATATTAAAGCATGTAATCCAGGTTTACCATTTGCCTCTATATTAATGCAGCATTATTACTAAATGTAGCAGACTAGTAATGTCTGACCTGATAGGATAGTTGACCTTGTGGGAGTGAAGCCAGCATGGAAGGGGTTTACTGGAAACACTCCTGAGAGTCACTTGGGAACCAAATGCCACCTCGAGAGGCTGGCCCTGTGTGATCCTGGCCAGCCCACCCTGTGCATCACAGAATGAACAGATCAGTCATCCTATTCTCTTCTCTAATCCTAGTCACAGTCCATTCAGATTCTGAAAAGCACACACTGTTCCAAATACACAGGTGTAGTTCCACTTCAAGAGGCAAATAACCAAATAACGCAAACTGTAGATCCATAATATTTAAAAGACAAATTCCACTAAAGGTGCTAACATGACTAATAATGGATGAAAGCCAGTAGTTAACATTATGTCAATGGCATCCTGCTGATTATTGGTAAAATGGCTTTATTGACACTTAACAACATTAGAATTTTGTACTGAACTATTCCTTTAAATTGATAGAGGATCAAAGCAATAATGTGATAAAACTTTGCTCTGGAATCATTTATACTGGAATCTAACTTGATCCAGTGTGAACTGTACCTCCAGACTGGCTTGAAAAGCACTGCTCATCATCTGATCATGTGGTCCACTGTGGTAAAGCAAAGTCAGATGTACATAGAAAAACCCCAAGTACATAATGACTGGGAGCACCACTAGAGTCAGGAAGCGAACCATGACCTGCACCAACACTTTACCCTGCAGAAGAAGAGGAACATAGAAAGAAGCTACTGTAGTTAGAAGCAATGGAGATAACTTATCTGGGAGTTTGTTACAAAAAAAACATAAATACTGTACTAAAAACTCACATTGCTTAATGTTTTGTCTCCAATGACATGCCAGGTGTGAACTGCAGCCAGACCAAGCAGCAGGAAGTATGTGAAAAGACCCATGTACTTCACCCTGAGGGAAAGTCAAAACCAGTTGCACAAATGTCATTTTTAGGCATACAGTATGTTTGTAGCATTATATCAGGCACATGTGTACACTTGCTGGCTTTCTTGTAGCACCACCTTGCTGTTCTACAGCAACTGTAGCTCATCTGTTGCACATTTTTGTTAGTTATCTTCTGATCCTTCATGAGTGGCCAGTTTCTCACCAAAAATACAGGGTATTTTGGTTGGCATAAAATTCTCAGCTACAAGCAACACTGACATGTATAGGTGCTGGTCATAAAATTAGAATATTATAAGAAAGTTGATTAATTTCAGTAATTCCATTCAAAAAGGGAAACTTGTTTATTCATTTATTACACACAGACTGATATATTTCAAATGTTTATTTCTTTTAATTTGATTATTATAACTACAACTAATGAACATCCCAAATTCAGTATCAACAGAAAACACAATGGACCAACACCAGCAGATGGCATGGCACCCCAAACCATCACTGACTGTGGAAACGTTACACTGGACCTCAAGCAACATGGATTCTGTGCCTCTCCTCTCTTCCTCAAGACTCTAGGATCTTGATTTCTAAAGGAAATGCAAAATTTACGTTAATCAGAGAACTTAACAGAGGTCCATTGTGTTTTCTGAGGTCCAAGCCGTCTACCAGGAAGTTTTAGAGCACTTCATGCTTCCTGCTGCTGAACAACTTTATGGAAATGCAGATTTCATTTTCCAACATGACTTGGCACCTGCACAAGGTGCCAAAGCTACCAGTACCTGGTTTAAGGACCATGGCATCCCTGTTCTTAACTGGCCAGCAAACTAGCCTGACCTTAACCCCATAAAAAGTCTATGGGGTATTGTGAAGAGGAAGATGATACACCAGACCGAACAATTCAGAAGAGCTGAAGGCCACTATCAGAGCAACCTGGGCTCTCCAGAGCAGTGCCACAGACTGATCGACTCCATGCTACGCCACATTGCTGCAGTAATCCAGGCCAAAGGAGCCCCAACTAAATATTGAGTGCTGTACATGCTCATACTTTTCATGTTCATACTTTTCAGTTGGCCAACATTTTTAAAAATCCTTTTTTTTGTATTGGTCTTAATATTCTAATTTTCTGAGATACTGATCTGGGATTTTCATTAGTTGTCAGTTATAATCATCAAAATTAAAAAAGATAAACATTTTAAATATATTGGTCTGTGTGTAATAAATGAATATAATATACAGGTTTCACTTTTTGAATGGAATTACTGATATAAATAAACTTTCATGATATTCTAATTTTATGACCAGCACCTGTATATGAACTACAATGCCACTGTTCCTGAAATGCTCATACTAGCACCACAGAGAATACTACAACTGTCAGGGTCGCATGCTGTGCTGAGAACAATCAGCCACCCAAATATCTAGTCAATAGTGATGATATGATTTGAATTGATATGGCTGAATGGAACAGGTGGGCTTCATTCATTAACCTTATATGCATAAAATGGTTCTAATAAGAATTAGAATTAAGAACTTACCCCACAGCAAATGCACAACTGACCCCAGAAAGTATGAGCCACAGCCACCTGCTAAATGAACTGAAACCAGAAAGATCCATATCATTATCTAAAACACCATAAAGAAGTCAAATCTAGACCTTAAATCCAGATTCATGTTCTGGATTTTGCAAATGAATAGTGGATATAACTGACTGGCCACTTGGTGTGCTTCCTACCAAATGATGACAAATTCCTTGACTGGACTCTGGATTCAAGACCCCTAGGGTTCTAGAAAGTTATTGCCAAATTTGTAATAATTCATTTCTGAAGCATGAAGAGAAAGTTAAAGCCCTGATGCTTTTGACTGTCTTATTATTCTCACCTGTTTGAAGCATTGTGAAACCGCAAGTAGGATACAACTGCAAGCAGCAGGAAAAATATAAGCACAGACTCCAGCAGCATGAACCGAGACTGCACAATCAGTGAGTTCTCTATAAAAAATAACAAAGAAACATCAGCACCTTCCACAAACACCTTCAGCGCTTTCTTGCTGCATAACAGCATTAAAAAAGTATTTCAACATGGAAAGTTGTATTCACCCATAAGTAGCAGCAAGGATGCTCCAAGTGCAGTGAAATGAGAATATCCCAGTTCCACCATAAGAAGATAGCCAAGGGGCACACAAAGTGACCCAGCCAAGGCAGGTATTGCTCTGAGGGTCCACACAGGGACATTACTAGTGTATTCTTTGGGAAAAAAGGGGGAAAAACAAGAGATGTGAAATTGATTAATTAGTATCACTATACACTGGTGAACAATCACCTGAGATATTCATATTGTGAACAATGTGATTTAGGTCATATTTAAAAGGGTCTGTATGAAGGTAAACTGAATGTTGCTCATACGTTTCAAAACATATTGTTTACTTTTCATCCCATATACTGTAAAATACAGAAAAATAAGCTAAAACAATCCCTGATTTAATGTACTATTATTGTAATGTCACTAAATATATCTATTTCTAATAATTACAAAGGTCAGTCTGCCTATTCAGGTGTGTTTAATTCTGGGATGCTTTCCTAACAGTCAATCAGAACAGTTATTTACATATATCAGTCGTAAAGGCACAGTAACACAAACTGCATGGACAATCCTCATATTAAAAGGATTGACAATGTGGTGCTTAAACCCATACAATATAAGAAAAATATAAAATATGGAATAAAATAATTTAAAAATTACATTTACTTATTTGACATGTCGTTATTTACCTGCTCCAATTCTGTTCCAGACAAAATTGCCATCAAAGCCTCCTAGGTAACCTGTAAATAGAAAAGCATTTAAATAAGGTGTGAAGACATTACAGATTATGCTTTGATGATAGACATGGCAGTTCTCACCTCCTAAAGCTAGAATCATGTGACCAAAGGGTGGTCCACTCTCGTCAATGAAAAACACCCGCTTCATATACAGAGACACAAACTGTCCATAGTACACTTCATCAAAGCTGTGGGACAGAGATGGGTATGAGGATGGGTAACTTTATTGTTAAATAATGTTTCATACAAACTCCTTCAATATTGGTTCTTACAAAAAAAGAAATATATAAAACATGAATTATTCATATGAATAATTCATGTTTTATAAGTTTTATTATTTATTATTTCCTGCCAACTGCAGATGTGATCAATCATTTTTTTTTCTGCTTACTGCTAGGCTGTTGCTTGTTAAGTGGTTGCTAGGCTGTTGTTATATGATTACTAAGTTGTTAGGCTGTTTCCACGTGGTTGCTAGGCTGTTACTTGATTGCTAAGTGGTTGCTAGGCTGTTGCTACATGGTTGCTAGGCTGTTGCTTGATTGCTAAGTGGCTGCTAGGATGTTATATAATTGCTAAATGGTTGCTAGGCTGTTGCTACATTGTTGATAGGCTGCTGCTACATGGTTACTAGGCTGTTATATGATTTCTAAGTGGTTGCTAGTTGCTATGTGATTGCTATGCTGATACTTGATTGATAAGTGGTTGCTAGGATGTTATATAATTGCTAAGTGGTTACTAGGCGGTTGTTATATGATTGCTAAGGGTTTGCTAGGCTGTTGCTACATGATTGTTAAGTGGTTGCAAGGCTGTTGCTAAGTAATTGCTAAGTGGTAGCTAGGCTGTTGCTACATGATTGTTAAGTGGCAGATATGCTGTTGCTACGTGGCTGCTAGGCTTTTATTTGTTAAGTGGTTTCTAGGCTGTTACATAACTGCTTAGTGGTTGCTGCATGGTTGCTAGGCTGTTGCTATGTAAATGCCCGTGGCAGACTTAACCAACACGCAAACCACGCAATTGTTTGGGGCCCCAGAGATCAGGGGGCCCCTTGCTGGCCAAAAAACGTTGACAAAAAAAAACACAACTGAACGCATTATTGTTTTTGTTGTTCAACACTAAAGAGATGTCGTACACCATGGATGTAATGGGGGTGAAAGGGGGACACACGTCCTTTTTCAAAAGGCAGTTTTGGTTCTCTGCAGATTTTTCCATCCAAACGCTATATTAAATGAAGACATGTCAAGCATTAGGACCCAGCGAAAATCTTGAAGCCGGTTTCCCTTTAGACCACCCACAAGCTAATCGAATGGCTCTGCCCTTTCTTGCTAACGTGTGATTGGCCATCCCTGCTATCACTCCATCAAACAGCATCTGGACTTGTAAACCAGTGTTTTTAAAGTTGGCCCACAGTCCGTGTTCAGCAGGCACTTTAAGTTATTAAGATATTGGATGTTTGTTCTGCCTGTGTCACGTCAGCTAGACATATTATAATATCAGAGGTTTCATATTAAAACATTAACATTTGAATCTGTGTCTGTGTGCGTGCGTCTGCCAGTCTGTAATAAGCTATCCATTTACATGTCTCAATGTTTAACTACTGTCAAAATAATTCAGAATTTCTGCTCATTTTTACTCAAAAATGAGGTATGTTTTTATGTAAATGAGGTCTATTGACCATACAGTCCAAACATAAGTGTAAAATTGGTGGTAATGAACTGGAGTGAAGTTGATTAACAAGGTGAAGCACAGAATTGGGTGATAATTTTATACTACATGATTTTGACAGTTCATTCATATTTAATAATTTATTAGGATTTGATTAATATGGATTTTATTATTTTATTATTAATAATAATGATTAATAATAATAACAAGTAATAAAATATGAATATTAATAAAATATGAATATTAATAAAATATTATGAATAATAATGTTTAAGTATTCATATTTATTAATAATTGATAAAAATAATTTATGTTTAAGCACTCACTGCACCATAACCATAACTATAAAGGGCATTTGTTTGATCAGGGCCCCCAGACATAACATTGCTTGGGGCCCCAGAACGTCCAAATACACCCCTGGTAATTGCTAAGTGGTCGCTAGGCTGTTGCTACGTGGATGTTACATGGTTGTTAGACTGTGATTGTTAGGCTGTTAAGAGATTGTTAAGTTGTTGTTAAGTGGTTGTTAAATGTTTGTTAGGCTGTTGATAAGTGATCGTTAGGCGGTTGTTAAGTGATTGACTGTTGTTAAGTGATTATTAGGCTGTTAAGTGATTGTTAGACTGTTGTCAAGTGGTCGTTAGGCGATTGTTAGACTGTTGTTAAGTGGCTTCTACATGGTTTCTAGACTGTTGCAAAGTGGTTGTTAGACTGTTGCTATATAGCTGCTAAGTGGCTGATAAGTTGTTACTCCGTGGTTGCTAGGCTATTGCTATGGTGCTCATGGTGTTGCTTATGGTTGCTGTGGTTATCTGGGTGTCACATTGTTTTTGTATCATTGTTATATTTGAAATGTTCCAGAACTTTACGCTCAGTTCATTCCTATTGCACCACATTCATTCATCTGGGGAAATCCTTTTCTGTAGAGAAACAGGGTATCTGATTAAAAGCCGTCTACACGCCCACTATAATGTAAACCGGATAAAATTACAGTTGCGCATTTCTTTGCCACGACAACTATGTAAACTTCCCCTTTAAGAAGAGTAAGAGATAATGGACTAAGTCTGTCAATACTATTGTTGTTGATAATCAGTAACATGCAGCATTCAACTGTAAGACCTTCAGTCATATTGAATTAATCTGAGTACTTACACAACAGCTCCTGGAAACTGGATCCCATACAGTCTGGTAAGAAGTCCCAGTACTGTTACCACAATTAGCAAAACATTTATTTCACATTTTACAGTAACTGGTAACTTAAATCCCTGCATGGCCCGAATGTTAACTGTCTTAATGAATAATAAACCGAAGATTTTATATGATCATTCGTCCTGTTGTTATACGAGTATGGGACCTTTACATTGAAGCTCTACATTCATTCATTTTTAAGTGAACACTAAAGACCCTACTTAATAAAGTCTCTTTTCGTCCAGCTACATGTTTTAAAAATGAATGATTATCTTCTATATAATCACCTTACAAAGCTCTAGTTACTGAACACAGTTAATAAAACCTCCGTTAGTTAAATAAACGAGCTGGCATCTCAACAGTAGTACTTCCGCTGTCGTCAGTTTCAAAATAAAAGTCTGTGTCCCTTTAATTTCTTTTTAAAATACAACTTAAAACACACTTGGAGCCACTTTGGTAAACTTCAAAAATGAGTTAAGTCTTTGAAGTCACTGAAACCTGTTAAATGCGAGAAAGTCTTTTAACTTGGTATTTTTAACTTTTAACTTTGGTATTCTTTACCATCTATATACTTATTTGTTTGGGTTGTTTGTCCTGCTCACCTGAGGTAAATTTTTCTGTTGTGCCAGTCATGAATAGGTGTGTTTGTCTGTTCTTGCTGTATCTTTCAGTAATAATAATAATAATAATAATAATAATAATAATAATAATAATAATAATAATAATAATAGTTGTTGTTGATGATGATAATTATCATCAACAACAACAACTATTATTATTATTATTATTAATTGTTATTATTATCAATATTATAATAAAGCAAAGGCTAAAACCCCCCTGGAATCTTCCTCGACAAATCTAGTTAGTACTAAAACCTCTCCTAACCACCACTTTATCGTTTTGCACTGTAACTGCTGCACCATGTAAGACTGAAGATGAGGGGAGCAAACATATATCTTTTGGGAAAAAAAAAACATTCTAAAAAATTATGATGTTCACATTTTTTGGAGTTAGCACCATTGAACACTGTAGATCATATTAATATAATAACTTAATGTAAATGTCATAATACATTTACTGAATAATCTGTCCATTTGGTCTTTGGACAGCTGACAAATTTGGTTCCAAGTATGCCATGTCAATTTACAAGATAAATGAATATAAATATATCTTATGGATGTTCTTTTGGAACCAGAACAAAACACATTTGTCTAAGATGCAATTCAACTTACCGTTACTCTGTGGTTATTGTTAAATAGTTTGTTGTGTGTGTGTGTGTGTGTGTGTGTGTGTGTGTAAATGATCATACTCAGAATCACTTCCCAGAAGAAGACATCACCAAAGTTTATTAAATCTAGTATGAAATATGGAAAAACAACCACAAAATACACAACAAAGACATCACCACCGTCACTCAGTGGTACAGGAAATGATGCTGGAAAATATCACAAACTGCACATGGTTACAAAAGTGTTTCACTTGATTTTGTGTATGATTTTGGAAATCATTCACAATGATTTCCAGAAGACAGTGCTATGCTTAACAAAAGAAAGAAAATATTAAAGTAATGAAAAATGTTTCACAGTTACATTTGACATCCACTACTAAACAGAAGTAAGTGCATGTACTTAAAATAGCTCAAAGGACAATAATGTGCTAATGAATAAAGTTGAATGAAAGGTTTGCATACCGTGGTCTAATGGCATGTTTGTTTGTTTGTTTTTTTTTGTTCTAAATGAAAGTAACTTGTAAGTTAACCTCTACAGGGAACAAATTTAAGTATTATCTGCACATTTTAGTGCTCAGTTTCTATTTAACACATTGCAAAAAATATCAAATGTGCCATAAATTCTGCACAGACATCACTCTTAAATGAAATGGTTCTTTGAGGTCCTTTAGTTAAAAAATGTTTCTATATAGAACCATGAACACTGAAAGAACAAAGAAGGAGTCTTTGCATGGTGAAAGAGATCTTCAGATTGATGAGGAATGTGCTGTAGATGGTTCTATATAGAAGCCTTTTGAAAAGTGCTCTCTGTAAATGTTTCTTAACACTGACCAGGGGTGTGCAAACTTTTGCACTCAAGTGTACCTGCAGTATTACCTGCTGCATTCTTTACAGCCAGAAATAAGACTCTTTCTAAGAGATAAGCATTTGTAATCATTATGTTTTCAACATGTGATGACATCTTCACAGTACAGATCAAGCAGCTAAGTAGTTTATAATGATCAGAAGATCAAAAGAAATTTGCATAATTGATTAACTCCCCAGAAAAGTATTACTAAACCTAAATCTACTGTAGAGATTAAAATAAATTTCTTTTTTTCTGTATACAATAAAGGGAAGAACAATATTGTGCTATGATAGTAACCTCTAATTAAATTCTAATGTATTCATTATATGTAGAGCTCTCTCTGAATGTACCAGTGAACACAGCCACATATATGATGAAAGATAAGGAAATATACCATTATATAGGAATTCCCTTGAAGTGCATAGAAAAAATAGAGTTAGAAATATCAAAAACTTGAAAATGTTAAAGTCTAATTTAAAAGAGCAACTTTTAAAATTACAAAATAAAATGTGAAATTTGCATATTCCATTGTGTATCAAAATTGCAATGCAAAATTATGGCTGTTTATTATTTTGGCCTCAATAAAGGATGCATATCTCATTCTGTGCAGACAGAGAACTATACAATTTTTGGTCTTGCAAGGCGTTCAGATCTACGAGGTGTTTTTCTTCTTGGTTTCTTTTTCTCCTCCTGATCTGTTTCAACCAGACTCTCCTGAATAAATTTATTGCTCCGCCTTGTTGATCTTTTCTCAGGAGTAGCTGTTGCTGATGATCTCACAGAAATAATGTATTTTTTCTTCACAGAAGGCGCTTCTTCCTCATCTGTTATGTGTTCTTCGAATCTGTCTGTCTTCTGAATGGTTTCAGAGGCCACTTCCATTAATGATGTTGTCATCTCCTCAATAGTGGCATCATTTTCATCCTCCTCATCCAGCTCCAGAGTGAAGCTTTCATCTGGAGCAAGAGTAGTTTCACTATGTTCTATATTCTTTTCATATTTTTCAGCCTCTTCTTGACTGTTCTTGATCTCCTGCAATGGGTCAGCTATTAAATCACTTTTATCAGTGCTTTCGTTTTCATGCTCCTTGTATTTGTTGGTATCTTCTTGTTCTGAAACACTTTTCTCTCCACAAGTGTTTTCACTCTCTGGATTTTCCAGTTCCTGGTGTTTTTCTGAGAGTAGCTCTTTGTCACTGTCATTATCATATACAACATTTGGGTCTTTTTGACCTGTGGTTTCTTTTTCTACAGGTAACTTTACATTAGCCTGCTGGTCTACCGGCAAAGGATCTTCAATGTTTTCTGCTTGCGCTTGGTCAGGATTTTCTTCTTGACCTTCTTTGCGCATACGCTTGGATTTAGTTGCTTTAATAGTTATTGTTCTCTTCCTCAGCGATCTTCTTTCAACTTCTGCTACTTCTTCCACTTCATCAAGAATTTCCTCTGCAGCGGATATACTCCCTTTATCCTCCTTTTCCTGAAGCTGTTTTTCATCTTCTGCTAGTTTAGAATCTTTCTCAGATGTTTCCTCAAGCAACTGTGCCTCAGCCTTGTCCTGTGATGTTTCAGTAGAAGTCTCATTCTCACCTGTTTGGTCATTTTCAGTCTGACTTGCTGCTTTTTCCTCTTCTTTGTCTTCTTCAGAATGCACTAGCTGATCAGGTTCTTGAACTACCTCTTCCTGAGACTGCAATGCTTCATCTGTAGTTTGTTTTGGTGTAGCTTTTTTAAAATCCACAAGCACAACAACAGCTTTTTCCAGTGTGTGCACTGATGTGTGCTCAGCTGAATTCTGTCCATCCTCATTCTGAGTCTTTTCTATGGTTGGTTCCTCCTCCTGTGCTTCCTTAGGCTCTGCAAATGACTGTACCTGTGTGTTCTCTTCAATTTGAACAACTTTTGTAATGTAAGCATCATGAATATCTGATATTGTTTCTTCATGTGTAGATGCCTCTGTGCTTTCTTCAAAAACCACATCTTCTGCATTCTTATCTTGTTCAGACCTGATATCTTCCTTTACCTTATTTTCATCCTGACAAATATCCTTTTCTGATTTGTTTTCTTCCTCTGTGCTGACATAGAGAGCTGAAGCCTCCTCAGATGTAACATTTACTGTCTCCTCTTGAACTTGCACTTGGAACTTCACATTTTCCTCCATTTTCTCATGTAGCGCTTGTTCGCTCTTTTCTTTCTGCATTATGGCTTTGGTTTGTTGTGTAGTTATCTGTTGACTGGCAGTAGTTTTGACTTGTTTTCTAGTGCTTCTGAGGACTCTTTTAGTCAATACACTTAAAGACTGATCCGTAAGTTGCTTTACTGGGGTTCTAGTTGCTGATCTTTCAGGCTGTTTTCTTGTTGCCTTTGCTTTGATTGTCATTCCTGTGTTTTCCACTTCAGCCATTTCTGTTTGATTATCTGATTTCTCCTGTTCATCATCTCGACTTGGCTCTTGGATCTTAATTTCCTTTTCCTCATCGCCTAGGATTACCTGAACATTACTAGTTTCTATCACAGGTTCCTTCAGTGGAACTCTGTCTTCATTGTCTTCTACAACTCTGTCGTCAGTCTCCATCTTTTCTACATGTTCATCCCTTTGTTCATTAGCTGTCACTGCAGTTTCACTTTCTGCTATTTCTGTTACATCTTTCTGAAGCGGATCCACAAAAGATTCTGTCTGTTTCAGCACTTCATCCTGTGAATAAGTGTTAGCATCTGCTGTTTCACCAGCATGGCATGGAACTCTTTTACCTTCGTGAGGAATGCTGGTCTCTTTCACAGCTTCCACTTTCCCTACTACCTCCATTTGTCCTTGGTGTGTACGATGCTCAGCATCATCCCCTCCTTTTGTGCTGCCCTCATCAATTTTGTCCACAACCTCATTCACCTGGACAATTTCAGTTTCTGCTGTTTTCATCTCTGTTTTCTGAGAACGTCTGGATTTTCTCTGAGGTGTAGATATGACTGTAACTGTTCTCTGTCTCAGACTTCTGCTTGTGACAACTGGTGTCTCTTCATCAGGTGTATCTACATG
>BRDA01090500.1:0-16052 GCA_036984385.1 Crenuchus spilurus
TCTCTCTCTCTCTCTCTCTCTCTCTCTCTCTCTCTCTCTCTCTCTCTCTCTTTCCCCTTGAATGCTGTGAATATCTCTGCAGGCCGTTGTGTGAACTCAAGCCGGAAAAGCATACAAAAGCTTGAATATGGGCACTTGGCGGAAGCTTGGCTGCTAAATATGAGAGATTGAAAGGTATGGTCTTTCTTATAGTGACACTAACATCTCAGCCAAGTAGACAAAAGCGCTGTGACAAACAGGATCAAACTGAGTGACGTTACACACACGCTCGTAGGTGCACACTCATGCACACACACAGCTTGTGCCTAGGAGGCAAAGCTCTGCAGGTTTTCACACTACACAACGCACAAGTGCTATTAGGATCAAAGCAAGACAGCCTCATCCAAGTGAGACACTGCAGAAAAATGAGTGTGGATGCGTGTGGCGGGGGTGCGTGGGTGTGTACGTGCAGGAATGTCTGCGTACTGTGTGTTTCCAATTGGAAAAAGAGACGTGTGATGTCCAGTGGGGGATTTCATCATCAGAATTTTCATCATCTAAAACCCATAACTCATATTCACAGACATGCTTTAAGCAGATATTTGAAATAATTCAATTGAACAGATTTATTAGTAGAGTGCCATCAAACTGAGTTTAGCAGTGGCAAGGAACAGTAGCCATCAAAGGCATGAAGAACTACTGAGAAGATCCAAGACTGAAACAGAGAACCACTCTACGAGCACAAGAAGAACCAAGACTAAGAAAGAACCACTGAGAAGAACCACATTCAAAGGAGAAACTCTCTAAAAGCATGAAGAACCAAGACTCAAATGGAACAAATGTAAGAATGTGAGGAAGACCCACTATGAGGAACCACGACTGAAAACCTCCCAAAAAGCAGGAGGTAAAAACTCAGCATTTGAAAGGAGGACTCATCCCCCACTGAGCCATACTGAGGACTGATGCTGTAATCATAAAGGAGATTTACCTCATGCTGAGACTCTTAGTCTTTTTTTTACTCCTGGTTTGACCTTTTTTCTGACGACTAATAACAAATGGATGTGAATTTCCAGGCTATGGGCTAATCACAGCATCATAAACATGCTACTAGTCAAGCTGAAGTCACACTGTTAGTTCATATCCGACATTTTTACAGTTTTTTTAATTTTTCTCAGATGCCCAATAATGACATTTTTTACAGTTCACTTGACCATTCTCCAACCTCTAGTTTCCATAGATGTGAAGATTAAATGGTAAAATGATCATTGAGATGATGCAATAAACATTATTATACAGTTAAATTACAATAGAGGCACTGTACAATAACAGTAACATGCTTGCATGTACTGCGAAATTACCATAAAAGCAGTTATTCTACTGTTGCATACTGTAATTTAATAAACAGTAAAATATTCAATAACAGTGTATATACTGTAAAATAAAAGTAAAATGCTGGTGTCTCTGCTGCCAGTATTTTAATTTACAGTGATATTTTTTACAGTGTATAATATGGGTCCTTTATTATTATTAAACCATATTAAGATCATTTGGAGAATCATATATGTACTGTATATTAGGGGTGCAGGAAAAAATGGTTGTGCCTCCTCAGCCACCGTAGTGCTAGGCAAAACCAGGAAGTAGCGTGGGCTATGTACAGGCATGCAAGCCAAGCCGCGGTCTTTGAAAGCAACCATTTGGAAACACTTTGGATTTTACCGTCAACCCGGCCGGGTAAGAAAGGTCTGGACGTGAATCATGTGATTTACAGAGATTGCAACGGTAAAGAATTTCATTTCATTCGTTTTTGTTTGAAAGAATCTGAAAAAAATCGATTTGTGACCCCAAGAATTGATTCTGGATCGATTTGTTTGATTCCCAAAGATTCGCAGCCCTACTGTATATTACCAGTGATAATACAGGACAGGGTAAGAATCTAAATCAGTTATGTTCCCCACCTATAGGTACTAAAGACAGCATGTTTACTGAAAGTATTGAGTTTCCAAGGTTTTGATTTGGCGATACGCAGTGTCAGAGCATTGACCCATGTCACCAGGCAAGGTGAATAGAAGCCATGAATCAGGTCATCTTAGCTCTAATATCAGGAAATCTAACTGTTGCCCCCATAACAGTGAGACCCTTTCCACTTTCTCATCTGTTTCCAGGCCCAGGGATGGTGGAGTTCAGCCTGTTATGACGGTGCATCTGCAGGTGACGACGGGTTCACGGAAACTGCAAAGACAGCACATATTAAAACGTGAGTAAACACTACTATAGTGGTAGTGAAACCAGTAGTGACCGATGGGGGTTGTACCACAAGAGAAGAAATGGGCATTTGTCTATCAGTGAGCCAGATCTCTACAGTCAGCTCAGATAAGCCAAAACACACTCATGCTAGCTCGCTAATGCACATAGTGGCCAGTCCATATCTCAAGCTTTCCCAACATTTGTTCACTCCGTGTTCAGTATCCCAGCAACAAGCAGCAAAAATCACACCTCCACACATGTACACGCACACACACTCCTCACACTTCAAGAGTGGAGTGCAAATTGCACAATGCACTAAGCTGATCTGAACTATATTGCATGCAATTCAAGTGGGATTTACCTTATTGGAGTCAAATTGATTCAAACTGTTCACCCCAAATCATATGCGCATACTGATTGTGAAGATCAGATACTAACTACCTTAGCGCAAGACACTTCAGTTTGAATACGAGTAGGTGCAGATGAATGGAAGCCTCCACTGCTCTTTTATGGCTCTGGAGACTTAACGGAGATTCTTCTCGTGTAGAAATAGCACAAGACACAAAGAAGGCATGAGAGAGGCACAAATAGACAAGATACTAGTCAAACAGAACTCCTGGAACTGTTGAGTTCATATTGAGATTGTTGTCTCAGTCATAGTTTTATTGTCTTGATAAATCTGAGCAGTGTGAGACTTTATTGAGATATCCATTAGAAAAGGAGAGGTGAGATGATGGTCTTTGGCTTAGGAGAAATATCTGAGCTATTACTACTGTTTTTAAAGTTCCTCTCCTGGCTACAACATTAATACCTCACAGGCAAAGAGAACAACATTGATTTTCTAGTAACAATGGTGCAAAACACGAGTACGAGCATCTCTGATGTGGCTAGGCTTATAGACTGGCATATATATATATATATATATATATATATATCCCACTCAGCAGTAGCCAGTATAAACCAAAAGTGGCTTCCAGATTCCTTGATCTCAATCCTGTTGAACATCTGTAGGATGTACTGGAACAGAAAGTCGAAAGTCTCATCAATGGTGGCTTCAATTCACAACAGGTCCCATTTATACCCCTTTTAAATGGCTAAGGATTAGTTAATACCTCAAGAGCTTGATGAATGACAGGATTATGTAAATGAAACAGAGGGCAGAGCTGAAACTCAGACTCATATTGAGCTCAGCAAACAATAACAACATTCACATTTCTCTGTTCCACCTTAAATGGCGCAGTAGTTATGCTCAGGTGCTACTGACCAATTTACCCTAACCCTACATTATATAAGGTGGACCAGAGAGTTCTAATACTCTTTCTTTTTCTCTCACTCTTTCTCTGTCTGTCTATCTCTATCTATCTCTCTCACACACACAAACACACACAGTTCCAAGTTCTTATATGCATCTTAAACTACTGCTGCCTTATTTAAGGTGGAACAGAAAGTTGGAATAAGACGCTGATGAATAAGAAGTTAATTTCACAGATTTAAATTTTAGAGATACAGATCCAGTCCATGAAAGACAACCTCCGTGCAACAAAACCAACATTGCACAACAGTAGCACAGCATCACAAAGACAAAACATAAGCAACAGCCACACAAAAAATACACTTTCACTCGCCAAAGTTGAGGTTTTGCTTGAAGATAAAAGTTTGACTTGTTTGACTTGTCGTGTTTTTACCAACATTAGGCCAAGTAAAAAAAAAAAATTGGTGATCATCCTTTTTCACCAAAATTTTGGGTCGGGGGGGAGGTGTTTTTATTTTTTTTTTTTTATTTTTTTTTTTTTTTGTGTTGTGGCGGCTTTTGGGGGTGTCGGCCAATCAAATGGCTGTGTGTCGTACGGTATTTGCATAAAGTTCTCTTGTGTGTTTATGGGGTCTATTTTGTAATTATTTGGGGTCTTTAAGAGGAGATTTTTGTATGTGTAATGATTGTTAGTTGTAGTCTAGTCTCTATGAGTTATTTTAGTGTGTTTTAGTTAAGTTACCGTTAATGTGTGTCTTAGTCAGTTATTCTGTGTTATTTATAGAACCGGCCCTCCGTCTGCTTCTCTGTGTGTGAGTCTGTGCGCACGCTGCGATAATAGTTATTATAATATATTAGAGTTAGTTAAAATAATCCATTGTATTTTATTTCATTAGATAACAGGGAAATTAAACGAATTTTATTGGCCGACTGCAGTGTTTTTACGATGCTGGCCACTGCAAAAGCCATGATTTGCATCACAAAAACGACCGGCCATTGGTATTGACAGTTAAGTGTACTGATTTGGGTCACGTCATTGGAAGCATGCAAAATTTGAATGATTCTAGGCCAGACTAGGGTGTTTGGCGCGTTTTTTTGTGTTAAAAAAAAACAAAACAAAAAAAACGGTCGGGTGCTTTTTAGAGGGTCGGGCGGGGATGATCACCAATTCTTTTTTTTTTTACTTGGCCTTAGTTGTATGACGCCATTAAAAATAATCATAACCCACTCTCCTGTTTTCTGATACTGTTCAGGTTTTGTATTTGTCTTTGTATCTAGTTATGTGTAAATATAAAATGGCTGTCCACAATTCAAAGTCATGGGTGGAGTTACACTGGCTGGGGCATGGCACAATATTATTATTGCACAATAAGTCCAATGCTGAACCAGTTGTAATGTTTTCAGATCCATACAGCACCCAAAAAACTGAGTTTTGAGTTTGAAAAGTTTGTGGTTTAGTTTGCACTCCAGGTACCCAAACATAGGTCTAAAAATACAGAGAAAAAGTGATTTTGTCATATGTCCCATTTAAACACTATTCTGGGAATGTCTTGGTGTCAGACACCAGGACACCTTCAGAGGTTTTGTCGAGTCCAAGACTTGTTGAGCTGGTACTGTTTAGGCATTGTTTTACTGTTATTTAGTGTTTTTATATGACTTCTTTTGTACAACTACATCATATAAATAGGACATTTTGATCAACTGCCCTCAAAAAGAAAGGAAAAAGGGGTTGTCATGGCAATGAATAATGCATTTAATTTTTGTCATTAATAGCCCAACTTCATGCCATTTCAACGTAAAGTGTACAGAGAGAACTGTACAGCCATGCCCCTCTCTCACTCTTTCCGTTGCTGTCAGGGTGAGAAGCAGGGAGGCCATTAGGGCAGACGTCATGTTTCTTCTGAATCCAGCACTCTTGCATTGTGGGTAATAATGGGTTTTGACTGCTTATTATCGCCTCTTGGCATCTGTGATCTGACAAGTCTGTAGCGCACGCCCTTCGCTGTGGGCCCAGAGACTTTCACGGCTTGGCGCGATCGCACAGATGCTGAAGCTGAAGGTTAAAAGCAATTTAAAGACCTATTCCAGGGCTTCTGAAGTGATTACCTGCACAGCGTTGTCACAGTACAGTGTCCTTTGCAGAACATCATTCATTACCTTTTGCTTGAAATGTAAAAACCTTTACAACTTTGAAGGTTTTTGGAAGCCACAGCTGAACTTTACAATGTTGAAAAATGGGAGCTGTTGATCGCAATTTTGGCTTAACTGCCCAGTCAGAAACAAAAAATGATCTGTTTGATCCCTTATGCCAGTTTCACTTTGAATTTCACTTTTCTGAGAAGTTACTCTTTTGTAAGAGCAGAACAACTTCCCATATTGTCTTCTTTCCAAACTTTCATTGGCAGTTTAAAGACACACTGTGCCACTTACTGCATTTGTTCGACCTGAGGTTCACCCAGCTCAAACTTCTTAAGTCCAAAGTTCTAAATCATAATTTTTACTTCCACATTTGAATTTATAAAATATATTTTAAATCAATTTTGCTGAGAACTGTCATGCTTTCCTTCACCACTAGCCCACCATGGGCTCCCAGTTATGGACAGCTGCAATATCACTGTAGTTTGAACTCCTGATCTCTAAATCAGAAGACAAACACTTAGACAGCTGCAGCACTCAATGCCACAAAAAGAGAAATGCAGTGTTAAACAAAGCACATAAGAACATGCTGTTATAATGTTAAAAGAAATGTTGACTTGATGTTGAGTGGGAATAGCTGTGAAGGAATGTTGAGTGGGAATAGCTGTGAAGGAAATGCGCAAGTCAGGAGGCCTTAGGGAATTGTGGGTAGTGTAGTTGGATAAGTGTGGGAGGACTACAGAGGGATGGAATTGGTGAAAGGGCTTGTGGGACATGTAGTGCAGTAATCCCAAGAAAGCATAGTCCAGTCAAACGAGCAAGTGAAATAGCAGGGAAAAGGGAGAGAGAGAGAGCACGAGGCAGGCCTTAGGGCGGTGAGCATGACAGACTGATGTCCAAAAAGGCATGATAATAGGGTACCAAGTGAAGGGTGGTAGCATCTCGAAAAACAACTTTGTGGGATGTTCTAGAGCTGCTATAATGAAGATGTACTGAGAATGGACTTCTTGTACATTGAGCCTCCCAGCAGCATAGCAGTGGTGTCCCACTGACTATTGATGCCAGAGGACAAGAACAGTGAGTGGTACAGAGCAATCAGTGATCAGAAGATCAGTCTTCTGCCTGTCCTGCTGCTGTTTGAAGTTGCTTCCTGTTACGACAAATGTTAATTGATATAATTCACAATAAATCATACTGTGTCACCACATTAGCTAGTCACCAAGACCTTACTTACTTACTTACTTACTTAACAGTTTAGATGAAAGTTTAGGTGATGTATTTTGACAAAAACAGGAGGATTTAGGGCTTTTTTTATTTTATTTTTTCAAGTGTAGTTCTCAACTAAACTAGAAAGTTTGTACCTCAAACATGTCTTGGGTGATGGAAAACATCTAAGGTAAATAGAAATTTGTGTGAATATGATTTCTGGGTGAGCCATTCTTTTAAACAAGACAGGTGAAAACGAGATAGCCATCACTGCATGGGCAAAAATGGCAGACAGCCTCGGTCAGGCATGCTAACCTATCAAACCCACTCACCAAGCTAATCCATTACCTTTCATTTCTAACTGCTATTCTGGAGAGAAGGAAAAAGTAATCATCTAGGGCTGCCGATGACTGTCTTTACACTGAAAATAGAAACAGGTATGCTTTAAGAGTAGAATGTAGCCTCTGTTTAGCATGGAGAGCACGTAAAGTACCATCCATCTTCATATCATGATATTCTGTATGATACATTAGTCAAGAGGCATTGCAGTGTTTGCACAAAATAAATGGGATTTTTGTAATCGCCTATATATAAAACGCCTATACAGCTTATGGACTGGTCTCACAAATGGAATGATGTTGGAGTTGATGAGTTGATCTGGTATTACTGGTGACAGAACTTTCATTTAAAGATATGTGCATGTAAATTCATACCAGAGTGTCATTCCAATCAATGGAAAATGCTATTCAGTCATAGAAAAATGCCAGTGCTGTTTTGTAAAAGCAGGTGTACACCTTCTTAAACTTCATATTTTCTATTGCAAAAACAATTTCCTTCATGTTTTACTCTAAAATATACAGCAGCAAGAAGAAACAACAGGTGCTCATCTGTTTTCCTGTGCTTATCCAGACCCAGTTATATTACACGGGTCAATACAATCGACTGATAAATGAAGGTGACTCAAGAACAAGCCTTCCTAGTAAAACACTTGGAAAATGATTATATTGATTGGGCTTGCAATATTTTAATCATAGACTTCCCTCAGCTATCACAGCAGAGATGCCTTGAGAGGCTTCTGTACTGACAAGCGTACCAACCCTGCATCAAAAATGTGCTGTTTTGCATTTCTGGATTAAGCGATTCAATACCCGGTGGCTGCACTTAACCTGGGCTCCTTCAGTAAACAACCATCCATAAAAAAAATCATCATCATAATTCAATCACCAGGCAAGAAAGCAAAACGTCCTTTAAGAGCAGCCAAAATCAACCAAATGCAAAAGCAATAGGGGAAAAAATGCAGCCTAGAATGTTCTCTGGTATCTCTGGCCTTCTGTGTTTTTTCAGCACAGCACCACTTAGAGATTGATTATTTATATTTTCTTACATTTCCTCTCTTGGGGGTTTCTCCTTTAGCCTTTCTTCACAGAGAGATGGTTTTGTCAGCTGTATTGATTTGGGCAGCTTGGAGGAAACTGAATTCTCTCGCCTCCCTCTCCCTCTCTTTCTCTCTGTTACAGTTCCTCGTCATGGTCTGTGGGAGCTTTTATGAGCTGCTCTGGGACAGCTTGAAATCACACCAGCTTCTTCACCATTATGCATCTTCAACTCTATAAAATGTGGTACAGAAACCTCAATATGTCAGGGTGTAATACTCATGCCTAGTGATAGCATCATGCTCAAATGCCAGTTTAAAATGCTGGATTGGAAATTTGAGGGAAAACAGGATGATTCCATTACAGCTCTGTTACAGATCAAGCTTACCCACACTGGAAATGCATCCTTTTCTTTGAGCCACAAATGTTTTTATGCCAACCCCAAGTAAAGTTTGTGCACTACTAGGTACGAGTATTGACTGAGACCAGTCTATGAGACCTCAATTAAGACCTGGATGTGATTTGAGTCGGCTGAGAGAAGGAGGAGGATACATTTTAATGGAAATGACTAGACTACTTGAGGTGACTTTACTTCTAATAGCTATATTAGCCTCACAACTCCCATTCTAACGTCTCCAAATTTGAGCCAAACATACCTTGCCTTCTTGGCTACATCTGGGGTAAATATTTAAAACTGATTTTTGAATAAAACCTTCTTTTGAGGCTACATACATCTGAGCAAGAGTGAACTGGCAATCTGTACATTTCTGAAAAGTCCAGAATGATAAATTGTCCAATGGCCGTCAATAACTCCCTTTACATCCCCTCCACCCCTACGAACGATGATGGGTTGCGCTGAAGTGACTATCGCTGACCTCCAAACTTCTTTGCTCATCTGGAATGATGACTGATCAATAGGGTAACGAATAGGGTTGGGCCGGATACAACCAGGATAGAGTAAAACTTGTCAATATCCATGCTCGTGCTGAAGGAAAATCCTCATTGGGTAATGGACTGTCTTCACGATCTGTGATTGGCCAGTCACACAGAGCACCCGTCCCTCCCTACTAAAAAACGTCTCTGCCAGAGCTGTGCTGCACTCTCCCTCTCACACTGTCACTCAGTCTCACACACACACACACACACACACACACACACACACACGTTAATCAACATTGTTTAACTTTGTGTGGAAAAAAATGCCGAGAACGTTAGGTAGTAAAAATAAATACAAAGGAAGTTGTGTTATGACAACTCTTGTTCATGCATACTTAGTAGTTCATAATTTCCTACTGCATGAGTTGTATTCATTCATGCACTTAAAAATATTAATGTTCTGAGTTTATAAAAAACTTGTTCTGTAAATAGTTCTCTTACTTTTGTGATCAAAAACATTGATTTGATTTGAGGCTGTTCTGTAAATAGTTTTCAAATAAACAATATATATAGCAACTTCTGATCAATCCCTATCAATTTCAGACTTAAAATAATGTACAGATTTAAGCCCCACACATTTCCAGTTAAACGATGCCAGTTTAGGCCCCTCCCACTCCATGCACAGATACGGATACAGATAATTTATCTGTGGTTCTTAACCTGGGTTCTGTCGAACCCTTGGGGTTCGATGAGTCGGTCTTAGGGGTTCGGAGAAGCCTCTGCCACGGAGGTAAAGACACACTTGCTGCAGAGGATCACGTTACATTGCTTGGCCAATCAGGGCTGCAGGGAATTTAGTGTGCACAGTAGTCAACAGCTGTCATAGTTGCAGGGGTGGATTTAACCAACACTCAAAAAACGCAATTCTTAGGGCCCCAGAGATCAGGCGCCCCTGCTGGTCAAAAGAGGTTGGCAAAAAAAGACCGTTTTGGTTCTCTGCTGATTTTTCCGTCCAAAAACAGTGTTACGTTATATTAAAAAGAGACGGGTCGAGCACTAGGACCCAGCACAAACAACCACTCAGTCGGAAGCCTGTTTCTCTTTAGACCGTTCACAAGCATATCGGCTCTTTTCTTGCTAACGTGTGATTGGCCGTCCCAGCGGTCACTCCGTCAGCATCTGGACTTTCAAACTATCCATCCATCCATTATCACACCCACTTAATCCTTAAGGGTCACGGTTTTGATTTGGCCTGTAGTCCATGTTCAAATGTCTCTCTCTCTCTCTCTCCCCCTCTCTCTCTGTCTCTCTCTCTCTCGCCTTATTTTTACTGAAAAATGAGGTATAATTATGTGTAAATGAGGTCTATTGACCATACAGTCCAAAGATAAGTGTAAAAATGGTGCTACTGAATTGAAGTTGATTATCAATAAGTTGAATAGTTGCTATTGTAACACAGAATTGGGTGATAATTTCATATTACATGATTTTAAGTTTATTAGTAATTAATATTTAATTAATGATTAATATTTTATTTTAATAATAATAATATTAATATTTTTATAGTTATTATTAGTATATTATTAATATTAACTAGTAATTCCTAATAAAATATGAATAATAATGTTTAAGTAATGTTTAAAATGTATGTATAATAATTAATATTTATTAATAATCAATAATAATAATTAAATTTATGTTTAAGCCTGTACTACACCATAACCATAAAAAATAATCTGTTTCATCAGGGCCCCCAGACATGACATTGCTTGGGGCCCCAGAATTCTAAATCCGCCCCTGCATAGTTGTACATTGTATGGTTTCTTTCTTAATATTTTAATCCATACTAAATATGTCAAGCAAAAATAGAAACTGGTCGGATGAATATGTACAACATGGATTCACATGTATCATGGAACGGGATGGGAGTCAGCGTCCTATTTGCATGATATGCAATGCCAAGTTGAGCAACTCTAGTCTCACACCGGCAAAACTAAAGGAACACTTCTTGAAGCTGCATGGAGGTGGGGAATACAAGAACACAACACTTGCTGAATTCAAGGTGAAACGAGCCAGATTCGATGAAAGGGTGACTCTGCCTGCTCTTGGATTTGTACCCGTTAATAAACCGATCCTCACAGCACAGTTCATGCACTGTGTTGGTTTTGTTCTTTGAGCAAGGTGATGTTCATGCACGGCTCATTTTGTGCACCAGTAAAAAAACATATACCTATGTCTTGAATTTGGGAAAAAAATCTTATTTTATTTATCACTAAAGAAGGGTTCAGTGAATGTGCATATGAAACTGGTGGGTTCGGTGCCTCAAAAAAGGTTAAGAACCTGATTTAGATGGTTGAACAGATACAGATACAGAGTTGTACTCGCTCATCCCTAGTAACGGCCCCAATCCAAAGCTCATCCCACCTACATCCACCCATCATCCTCTCTCCCTGTTCACCCCTGGTCCTAACCCTCATCCCCATTACCCCATTGACACCCTGGAATGATACTCGATAATCCAGAGACCATTCATCCAGGGTGTTTGTTTTGGATTTTGTTCCCAGTCCAATTGACATGATCATGTTTACAAATGCAGTCATTTCATTTGAGCGTGCTCTAGGATGCTCTAGGAGCAGAGTTTAATGTCGATTAGCATGCATGGACGGTTGCTAGGATTAAACTGCCAATGCCATGAAAGCTCTACAATTTATGCCGTCTCTGATACGGCACTTAAATGTGCCTCAGGTAGCAGAGAAGGAGGTGATTCCACTGCAGAATATGTTATGCAGAGTCCACAATAGCTTGAAATTGCTCCACATGAAAAATAACCTAGATATAACCTCAGTAAAGTTCACCAGAGCAAAAAACACCATCAGTCACTTAGAACAATTTGAAGATTGTAAAATGAAAGTTAGTTTGTGTTCATAATTTAATTTGAATGGATAGACTGTAAATATATCTTATATTCATTACACAAAAGGAAGATAATTGAAGCCTTTTTGTGTTTTAATGTTGCTAATGATGATGCTCAATAGTAATTTACTCAAACAGTACAATAGAAAATGCTTGAAATGTCACTTGACATGTAACAAATGAAATCTATGACATTTATGAACAACTTACTATGAATACCAATTAATCTTTTCACAATATTCTTGTTTTTCATGTGGCACTGTATTTGCCTTTCAAATTTCTGGTCGAGCTACATTTACAGAGCTTTTCTGAAAGTGCACTTTAAAAAATGTTCCATGTAACTACAGGGTACAGGACTTTTGAGTTGTAAGGCTAGGCAACAACTAGGCCATGAGTCAACAGTCGAAATGTTTGTCAATTTTTTTCTTTTATTCGTCACCTCGCTTCATTGTACTACTTGTGAATAGAAACACTGGAAGTCTTTTCAGCTCAAGAGCACCCTATGATTATAGCAAAGAGACACAAAATGGCAGTGTGACTCACAATAAGATGAGGCTGTGAGATTTCTTTTTCTCACTGTGCAAATTATGTTTGGCCCCCAAAGAATAGCAGAGGATTGAGCGCTGGACTGGTATGGAGATTCAAGCAGACAAGCAGAGAAAGTTACAAACATGGAGAGCTTTCTTTTAAGAGAAATGATGCTATATTAGCGATTTTACAGTATGTACTGTTTTTATTGGTGAAAACTAATTATATATGCATAAATATACACTCCTGTGTCACGGAGTGAGGACACAAATGCAGGACTGAATGATATAAGTGAAGATTTTAATAAAGTGTTCAAAGTGAATCCACAAGCAGTAAAGAATGACTATACAAACACGAACTGAATGATCTTGACAATAGACAACGACTAGCAACGAAAGAGGTAGACAGAAGGGTATATATACACAATCATAAAATTGGGAACAGGTGAAACAATCAGGGCGGGGCTGGACAGGACAGAACTTAAAGGGACAGGCACGCAATACAAGACCAAACACAGGTAGGATGTTACATCCTGATCAAAATCTTAAGACCAGTTAAAAAATAGCATGAATTTGCATTTTGCACTAAGAAGGTTGTAAGTAGAGCTTCAGAATGCCAAAAGAAGAAATCAGTGCAGGAGACAAAACGTTTTAAGCAGCCAATTTACTGAAAACTGCATTTTCACTCAAACATGATTTTTTCAGCTGATCAAAAGTTTAAGATCATAGCCTTTAAAAGCCAAAATCTGCACAAAATTTGGATTCCATGTCATTTTCTGTCCAGTATTTACACTGTAAAGACCTCCTGATGGCAAAAGCAAAAGCTCACTGACTCTGAATGTGGTAGGACTGTTGAACTGCATAAGTAAGGCCTCTCACAACGTGCCATCACTGCTGAGGTTGGACGCAGTAAGACATTCATTTCATTCATTCATTATCACACCAGCTTAATCCTTATCAGGGTTCTGATAACTACCTGGTCCTGATGGCTACCAACGTTACTGGCATGACAAGGAGATCCCACCGGAGATGTTTTCTACACGGCACTGTGGGGGGGGGGGGGGTCATCATGATTTGGGGTGCTTTTTCCTTCAATAGAACAATGGAGCTTCAGGTTGTGCAGGGGCTTTTGTATCATCCCTCAAACATTTGGGGATGGATGGCAAGGGAAGTTTACAGAAATGGACATCAGTTCCAGACAGTGGGAGCCCTTCGTGATGCCATCTTCAACACTTGGAGCAACGTTCCCACTAGCCTCCTGAAAACACTTGCATCAAGCTGCCTAAATGATTGTTTGAAGTGATCAATAAAAATGGTGAAATGCTACTTAGAACCTTCTTAAAATAGTGCAAAATGCAAATTCTTAAATTTTTTAACAGGTCTTACGATTTTGATCAAGAGTGTATTTATTATATGCAATTATCCATCCATTATCCCACCCGCTTAATCCTTATCAGGGTCGCAGTCCCCTACCCCCTCACTGGGCACAGGGCAGGGCATTACATAATCCCAACTAAGCGCAGGACAGAGTGCCAATACATCACTGGGATGCACACACAGAATTTAGAGTACCCAATCCACCTGACCTCCATGTTTCTGGACTGTGGGAGGAAACCAGAGACCCCGGAGGAAACCCACGCAGACACAGGAAGAACATCCACCTCCTCCCAGATGGGCACTGAGAGGCGAACGTGATACCCACCAAGCCACCATACAGTCTCTATATGCAATTATATAATATAATATCAATGACCGAGACCTTGTTAGTCAGAATGACCAATGAGACGTACCAATGACTAGATTAGCCAATGAGACATGATGACTGCTAGACTACCCAATGAGATGCACAGATGCACTGAGAGGATGGTTCCCCCATGTGAGTCCGGTTGCTCCCAAGGTTTCTTACTCCAGCTCTGGGAGTGTTTTTCCTTGCCACTGTTGCCGTTGGCTTGCTCACTGGGGATTTGGTCTTTTGTTATTACTAACCCTGTAAAGCTGCTTTGTGACATCAGTTGCAAAAAGTGCTTTATAAATACATTTGACTTGACTGATGACTGCATTAGCCAACGAGACATGCTGACAACTAGATTAGAAAATGAGACGTGATGATGGCCATCAGTTAGATGTGATATCAACAAGATTAACCAGTAATGTGGTCTAACAGCTAGATTAGCCAGTGACACATACTGATGGCTTGATTAGCCAATGAGATCTGGTGATGGCTAATTACCTAACGAGACACTGATGGCTAGAGAAACCATTGAGATGCACTGATGGTAGTTTAGCTCTATGAGATGCCATGATGGCTAGACTAACAAATAAGATGTCTAACCACTTAGTTTAGCATAGTTGTCGAAGGCTAACAACTTAGCTTAGTAAGTGGAAGACTACTAATGGCTAAACACTAAGTTGAACACAGTGAGTGGAAGTCTGCTACTGGCTATCACCATAGCTTAGCATAGTGACTGGAAGCTTACTACTGGCTAAACACTTGCTTTAAAATAGTGAGTTGAAATTTACTAATTACAAAATGACTGGCTAGCTCTTCTTAAAATCAAGCCATTAGCCTGAACTCAGTCTAATGTCTGCTCAGCTGTGTCAAATCCATCAACTGCTATTTGGTCAACAATAAATGGTCATTTTGATATCTACGGGCAAACCATTAACTGTGTAATTGCTAGGTAACCAGCCCACTCAGTTTGTTTTAGTCCAAGCACCAGCTTAGCAACCCAGTGCAGCAGACATGCACACACTGCACAAGTTGAATTTGTTTCGAGATACACTTCAGTGAATGCTAAAATTCAGAATAATTCATACAGAATATGAATAGTTACTAAAGTAACCCTTAAAAAATGTACCATGGTACTAGCATCATATAAGTGTCTGAAAAAACTTAGTTCTGTAAAACCAAAAGTGTACCAATGGAATAAATAAAGTGGGGTTTTTTTGTCACAACTATATTATGATGGCACCATTTTGTTCTTTTTTGTAAGGGAAGTTACCTAAAATGTACACAAAATACTCGAATAACTAAATAACTTTTGGGATATTTTATCCCGATTATTAGCCTTGCTGGCTGAAACCAGCTAACTTTCAGGGTGAATTAACTGTTTTTAATGAATACAAAGGAAGTTACAGCGGACACAAAGAAGAGTTTGTTGGTTTGAGAAATGCTTAAAGAGCCCACAAGCATAGAGTGAGTTGTGCCATCGGAGGCAAAACCACGGCCCTTGTGGGGGAAACCATTGTGTGAGGTTTAAATAGAAGTGAACAGAATTGCAGGACACTGTGTTGTAAGCTTTACCATAAAATGTCAACACCGGCCTGTTTTATGGGTAGTAGGTTTTAGAGCTTACTATCTAAAGTACACTGCTCAAAAAAATAAAGGGAACACTTAAACAACACAATGTAAGTCCAAGTCAACCACACTTCTGTGAAACCAACCTGTCCTGTTAGGAAGCAACACTGATTGTGAATCAATTTTACCTGCTGTTGTGCAAATGGGACAGACAACAGGTAGAAATGAGAGGCAATTAGCAAGACAAC
>BRDA01090517.1:0-17096 GCA_036984385.1 Crenuchus spilurus
ATATTGACATTTGCCATCTCCACATCATTGCATTCAGTTTTTATTCACAATTTGTATAGCGTCCCAACTTTTTTGGAATCCGGTTTGTACAAACAAAACTAAACATACCCCAGAAACATTAAAGGGTCTAATTTTCAAATATTTATAGGTTCAATCAAAATATATATTTTTAGATATTTGTAAGAGGAGCTTAAATAAGCAGAGACATATTTTCAGAGTGAATCAGACAGCTTCACATTTTTCTCTGCAAAATGACACGATCTGTCATTCATATGATAATGACATACCATTGGTGGATTACCGGCTGTGGAATATGTGGAATGTGCAAAGACACCCCATCAAACCAAAGAGCTTCACCTGAGTGTTCATACATATCATAAAAATTCAGTCTAGGAACCACTGAATGAGTGAAACACATCACTTCACATTAGTTAAGCTTTAGGAATAAAACCACACACAATGTCTAAAAACTGTAATGAGCAGTGTGTAGCCAACACCTCTGTTTATTCAGTTCTGAGCTCAAAAGTCTTGGCTAGAAATGTTTAGAGTGTGTTTTCACAATATATCAGTACATCTGAAAACAGGTTTTTGTAAAGTCTAAGTTTAGAGCAGATTTAATCAAAATACAGATTTATGACACTCTTACTGTTTTAACACTGTTGTTGCTGAGTTTGTGCTGAACTAAAGCCTGTGTAACACTTTGGGGAAAAATGTTTTAGATGTGTGTAAGTTTGTAAAATGTTAAGGCATGTCAGACTACATCAGAGTGTCCAAAAAGTTAATGCATGTTCAGGAAACTGGGCCTTAATGTCATAAAGTATTTCGTCTCTAAAATTGAGGGTATTAATGGAGAGTTTGTCTCCCTTTGCTGCAGTAACAGTCCATGCTGTTCTAGAAGAGATGATTCTTTAGTTAAAAAAAAAATGGTTCTATCTAGATACTAATATCTCCTGTTCTAGTGATTAATAGTGTTTATTGAGGTTGTTTATGGACTAATATCTCCTATTCTAGTGATTAATAGTGTTTATTGAGGTTGTTTATGGATTAATATCTTCTATTCTAGTGATTAATAGTGTTTATTGAGGTTGTTTATGGACTAATATCTCCTATCCACAATATTCCTAGCTTTTTACATGATGTCATGGTTATGACGACAACCTTGTATGTCCATTTTTGTCATTTTTGTTTCCTTACCTAAAACTGATCTCAACATTGTCAGGTTGATTGATCCAGTAGAAAAGCTTCAAAATGTCTTTACAATGGAATAGAACACGGGATTTATACAGTCATATCAGAATACCCCTGGCCTGGGATGTCACAGATGTCATGTGACAGGGTTTTCTGCATGTATAGATAAATGAGCACACAGTCAGTTGTGGCAAAACCATCATCATGGGCAAAGGACACAATCTGACTGATGTCCAAAAGGGCATGATAACAGAGTACAGAGTGAAGGGTGGAACCGCTGACTTTGTGGGATGTTCTGAGGGATACAAGGACTCTGGTGAGTGGTACAGAGTAATCAACACACCACAATGGACCTGTTAAGTTCAATAATGAACACAACAGCAAAGCAGAAACATCAGCACTGAGTGGTCACTCTGAACCAGTGGTGTTTATTTCACCATTATGTAGGTGGTCATAAGATTCTGATATGACTGTGTATTATTATTGAATATACATGTGTATATGATATAAAGGCACATATGGGACACAGTATGAAAACAAACTAGTGTGTATGTGCGTGTGTGACGGTGAAACGAGACAGAAGAGTGAAGGAAAAGTGAAGGACACTGTGTGGGTCAGTGATAAATCACCGTTTTCTCTGCTGACAGACAGACAGGAAACACTTCAGATCAAAGCACAGGGTCACATGCCTGAAGTGTGTGTGTGTGTGTGTGTGTGTGTGTGTGTGTGTGTGTGTGTGTGTGTGTGTGTGTGTGTGTGTGTGTGTGTGTGTGTGTGTGATAAAAGCACAGTGGGAGATCTAAAGGGAGATTGTGTGTCACAGTTTGAGGGTGAGTGCGGTTCTCAGCTCTCTGGCCAAAGCTAATATTTTCCCTTTTCTGTTGATGCTCATCTATCAGCAGCTTTTACAGGACTGTCTTCAGCATAATAATACATTACCATTCAATACAGGCTCAACCTGCGTAACTCTCAGCCAATAACATCCAAGCAAAGGCTGTCAGCACTTAAGAATGTTTTCTTTGTGTAGTTGTGTGTGTGTGTGTGTGTGTGTGTGTGTGTCAGTATATGTGAGACACCTGTATGACAGTGTTCTTAAATTAAAAGTTTCATGTTACATATTTGAAGAATTGATATATTTTTACTTTTATGAACTCAAAATTTAAATGAATGAATTTGCAGATACAGTACCAGTCAAACACACCTTCTTAATCTTTCTTTTTGTCTTTTTTGTCTTTTATTTCTACATCATAAATAAACACTGAAGTCATCCAGACTATGAAGGAACACATAAGGAATCATGTAGTAAACATAAAAGTGTTAAACAAACCAAAACATGTTTTAGATTTTACTTCAAAGTAGACACACAACTGACGTCTCAAACACATTAAGAGGCAAGAAATGCAAGTCATGAACTCTTGACAAGACACAGCTGTTAACTGAAAGCCATTCCAGGTGACTACCTCATAAAGCTGACTGAGAAAATGCCAAGAAAGCTGCATCTAAGCAAGAGGTGCCTACTGTGAAGAATGTCAAATATAAACATATTCTGGTTTGTTTACTTGTTTATTTACTAAATGATTAAATTATTGCATTCTTCATAGTCTTCGAAGTCAACTGGCCCCTGTGTGTGTGTGTGTGTGTGTGTGTGTGTGTGTGTGTGTGTGTGTGTGTTTGTGCATGTGTTCATTCCAGATGGGTTAAATGTAGAAAGGAACATCACTGTGGGGTCAATAAAAAAGTACATATAAAACACTTGGAAGCTGAGTTAGAGAAAAAGAGGAAAATTTGGGTTGACATCAAACTATCACTGTATGATCAATAATAGTGCATCTCCAAAAATGAGAAAATCCTGACAAAGTTCATCTGTGTTCATAATTTAATTCAAAAAGTGAAACTGTCTTGTTTTATTTTCATTACACATAAAGTGACATATTTTCATTTTTTTATGTTTACTGTTAAATAAAATATTGTACTTTGATTTTCTGATTTCTGAGCTGTAAACATACTGATCAACTTCAGATGTGTCACTAATATAAAATGAGTTTACCTTTTTGAATGACAAACAAAAATGAACTTTGTCTTTTTTATTCTTATTTTTCACTGTATGTAAGTAATAAGGCTGTAGTTTAAGTGCGGGGCCCTCATGTGCTACCCTTTCACAACAATCCTCCATCGAATATTCATGTAAAAAGCCTAGAAAGACAAAATGAAAGAACGGAGTGAAAGTGAATATGTTGGAGAGGTGATAAGATCACAGTGCTGCATGAAGCTCTACATTAAACAGTGTAAGTAATGTATGTAAACATTTTATAACTTTAGAGTGTCTTTCTGTGCTGGACAGTCGGAGCTCACCCCCCACCCCCCGGGCTTCTGAAGAAGAAGAGCTAAATTAGAGAGGCCTCTGAAATGAAAGGCAGTTTCATTCCTCTGTGCGGGACGGGTCGGGGCAGAGGGAGGGCTGTGAGGGAGATCAGTGTTTAGGCTGCTCTTTAATTTAGCTCATTGCTTCCTTTGATTCTACCATCTCCATAATCATCTCTAACAGCCATGCAGGAGTGACCCTGAGGGGGACTGTGTGTGTGTGTGTGTGTGTGTGTGTGTGTGTGTGTGTGTGTGTGTGTGTGATACTCATGTGTTTCTGGTCTGTTTTACATCCACTATGTGTATGTCTTTAAGGAAAGATTTACCCAGAATATATAGAGTACAAATACACACACACACACACACACACATATATATATATATATATATATTTATACACACTGCTCAGAAAAATAAAGGGAACACTTAAGCAACACATCCTAGATCGGAATAAATGAAATAGTCTCATTGAATACTTTGTTCTGTACAAAGTTGAATGTGATGACAACAAAATCATCAATGGAAATCAAATTTATGGACGCCTGGATTTGGAGTCACACACAAAATTAAAGTGGAAAATCACACTACAGGTGGATCCAACTTTGATTTAATGTCCTTAAAACAAGTCAAAATGAGGCTCAGTATTGTGTGGCCTCCACGTGCCTGTATGACCTCCCTACAACACCTGGGCATGTTCCTGATGAGGTGGCGGATGGTCTCCTGAGGAATCTCCTCCCAGACCTGGACTAAAGCATCCGCCAACTCCTGGACAGTGTGTGGTGCAACGTGACGGTGGATGGAGCGAGACATGATGTCCCAGATGTGCTCAATCGGATTCAGGTCTGGGGAACGGGCGGGCCAGTCCATAGCTTCAATGCCTTCATCTTGCAGGAACTGCTGACACACTTCAGCCACATGAGGTCTAGCATTGTCCTAGAACCCAAGGGCCAACCGCACCAGCATATGGTCTCAATGGGTCTGAGGATCTCATCTCAGTACCTAATGGCAGTCAGGCTACCTCTGGCGAGCACATGGAAGGCTGTGCGGCCCACCAAAGAAGTGCCACCCCACACCATTACTGACCCACCGCCAAACCAGTCATGCTGAAGGATGTTGCAGGCAGCAGATCGCTCTCCACGTCTGTCACATGTTCTCAGTGAGAACCTGCTTTCATCTGTGAAGAGCACAGGATGCCAGTGGTGAATTTGCCAATCCTGGTGTTCTCTGGCAAATGCCAAGCGTCCTGCACGGTGTTGGGCTGTGAGCACAACCCCAGTCTGTGGACGTCGGGCCCTCATACCATCCTCATGGAGTCGGTTTCTAACCATTTGTGCAGACACATGCACATTTGTGGCCTACTGGAGGTCATTTTGCAGGGCTCCTCCTGTTCCTCCTTGCACAAAGGAGGAGGTAGCAGTCCTGCTGCTGGGTTGTTGCCCTTCAACGGCCTCCTCCATGTCTCCTGGTGTACTGGCCTGTCTCCTGGTAGCACCTCCAGCCTCTGGACACTACGCTGACAGACACAGCAAACCTTCTTGCCACAGCTCACATTGATTTGCCGTCCTGGATGAGCTGCACTACCTGAGCAACTTCTGCGGGTTGTAGAGTCCATCTCATGCTACCACGAGTGTGGAAGCACCAACAGCATTCAAAAGTGACCAAAACATCAGCCAAGAAGGCATAGGTACTGAGAAGTGGTCTGTGGTCCCCACCTGCAGAACCACTCCTGTATAGAGGTTGTCTTGCTAATTGCCAATAATTTCTACCTGTTGTCTGTTCCATTTGAACAACAGCAGGTGAAATTGATTCACAATCAGTGTTGCTTCGTAAGTGGACAGTTTGATTTCACAGAAGTTTGATTTACTTGGAGTTATATTGTGTTGTTGAAGTGTTCCCTTCATTTTTGAACAGTGTATATTGTTAGACTAACTGTATCTAGTGTGAAAGTTAGATGTTAGAGTGCATGTAAGAGTCCGTGAGGTCACAAAGGAACCCAAGGTAACTTCATGAGTCCACACTGAACAACAATGTTGTGCATGGCAGGGCTGCAAGAAGAAAGCCACTTTTATCTAAAAAGACCATTGCAGCTAATCTGCAGTTTGATATTGGAACAATGTTGCAGGATGTTTTAAACCAAAGTAGATTTTTTTTGTGTAAATGGAAAATGTTATGTTTGGAGAAAGGAAAATATAAAAAACTCATCTCAACTATGAAACACGGTGTTGGTAGTATCATGGTTTGGGCCTGTTATCCTGCACTGAGCTTGGATGGCTGTATCTTAAGATAACATGAATCATGATGCAAGACAATAAGTATACAAGTCATTCTACCAAAGAATGGTTAAAGAAGAATAAAGTCCAGATCTTAATCCAATAGGAATGTTGTAGAAGGACCTGAAGCAATCAGTTCATAGATTACTCCAAGCTGATGTGCAGGATCTCCGTTCTCTACTTTTAGCACATTTGTGACAATCTGATGAAGTTTTGGGTCATTTTTTTGGAGAAATATATAACATTTTAAAGAGTTGACAAACTTTTAAGGTTTCTTCCTCCAGCCTTGAGGGAGTTTTTCCTTGCCACTGTTGCCTTCAGCTTGCTCACATTGGGCTTAGATTCAAATTGTCTGATATTAATTATGTAAAGCTGATTTGTGACAACGTCCATTGTAAAAAGAGCTATATAAATTAATTTTGATTGATTGATTGATTGATTGATTTAAGTACCACTGTACATCACCAAAGTTACACTCAACCTGTTAAACCACGTACAGATCTTAGTTAAGGTCTAGTCAATGTGGTTTAAGTGTTACCACTCCTTTATGTCCTCGGTCTCTGCCAGGTTTCCATTCAAAACTTGTGCAAATGTTATGCACAAATTCAGTAATCCACTAAAGTTATGCGAAAACGGTAAACTGGTTTATGAAGAGATTTAACCCCGTATTTACTCTGTGTGAGAGTTCTCTTCATAACCATCGACCATCTCTACATGACTGTTACTACAGCTCAGAGATGCAAGACAAGCAATGGCTCCATCATGAAGGCTGAAATCTCTGCATTACCCTGATGACGTCCATCTTATATCTGGAACAAGCGTGCGATTGTTTTGGTCTGATCAGGTGGAACAGAATCATGTGACTTATGGCTCTATTCCTCATGTTTAATATGAATAACCTTTCATCTTCACCGTTCATCGTCTTTATAACTGATCTACCTCTAGTGTAAAAACTCTTTTTGTCATTTGAGTTTTTTCACAATGTTTTCTGGGTTTTTTTGTTTTTTGTTTTGCTCTAAAGTGCTGTGTGGATAACCTGTTATAACCTTTATCGGTGAAAGCTAATCTGCTTTTCTGAGAGAATGCAGACACAGGAGAGAAGGATCAGGAGGAGGGAATGAAGGATGGCAGAAGAGAAGTTAAAAATTCACACTGGTGTTAATGTTCTGCTCTAGCCTGACCTTAGCCCTGGTCAGACAGAGGGGTGACCTTTCTGTGACCTCTCTGTGGGAAATTTACTGAGCCAACAGAAATGTCTGAAGAGCAGAACTGTCCACTGATCAGCACAGGTCAGATCTAGATTCTCACCATTTCTACACAACATCTGAAAGGAGTTACATCCATCCATCCATCCATTTTCTTCCGCTTAAATCTGATCAGGATTACAGAGAGTCCCCTACACCTTCCCTGGGTGCAGAGCAGGGCATTACACTATCCTAGCTAAGCCCAGGACAGGACACAGTTACATTCAGGTAGTTTCAACTCAATTCAATTATTTACTGTATTGTCAAAGTATCACTATTAGTGCAACTGGCATTCAGTCTCTGGATGGATGGATAGAAAGAAAGAACCATATTAAATGAAAGGCAATTAACACAATTTTTGGTTTCAGTGCATACAAAATACAAATACTTTCTCATTCATATCTATCATTCTCTCACTCTTCCCCCTCTCTCTTTGTCTCTCTGTCCCTCCCCTCCTTCTCTCTCTCTCTCTCTCTCTCTCTCTCTCTCTCTCTCTGTCTGAAGAACAGATGCAGGCGATTAACTGTGCCTCTTTAAGATTAGTTTTCTGTTTGAAGTTCAAGTTCCTTTTTTCCCTTTTTGGTGACATTTTCCTTTCACGCCCACTGAAGCTGTGTAACCGGAGAACAGAAAGCAGCAAGAGGGGGAGAGAGAGAAAGAGAGAGAGAGTTGAAGTTGTGGGTGGGGGTTCACCGGTCAAACTGGGTGGTCCAGTGTGTCAAACGGAAAATTGGCTTTGGGCCACTGAGCTGGTACAGACTGGGAGTGGATGATATGGCAAAAATACAATATCACAATACTTAACCCTTTAACACACCTAGAAAAAACTGAATTTTTTGGGAGGCAGGGTGGGGGGCAACGGTTTTGTTTTTTTTAAGACTCCACAGTTTTTTTAAACTACAAATACAAAAACTGCAATAACATGATCATTTCTGTAACTTTTTAAACAACACACTCATCTGTGTGGTGGTGCAAAAGCCATAATGGTTTTTATGCAGTTTATTTCTTGTGGTTGGGCTACGAAGCATTGCTGGTTTGCATTCAGACAAGAACATGTTGCATTTCTAGTGAAATGATAGTGGATGTTTTTTGGTCTACCATACCTCTACCGATTGGTAGAGATGGCACAATCACGTTGTGTGAAGTTCAACACCTTCTTCAAGAAGATATAGTGACTCAGATGTATTCTACTAAATGGTTGAGGAGGTTAAAAATGGTTGAGACATTTTTTTATTCACAACATGCATCACAATGTTTCTTAGACATTAGACATCAAAGAACCAATAGATGCACATTTATCACAACATAAATCATCCAATACATACACACAGGGGAGGCCAGGGGTGCATTAGAACTAAGTAATGCCAAGTGTCATCCCTCATTCCTGTCTCAAAATAGCAAATATCTCTCACACAGACTGAAAGTTACCCTTTTAAAAAACAATGTTACGCATGGGCTAGTCTCTGCAAATTGGAAATACATAGTGTGTGTGTGTGTGTGTGTGTGTGTGTGTGTGTGTGTGTGTATATATATATATATATATATATATATATATATATATATATATATATATTTATATATATATATATATATATAGCGGGTGTGGATAGTAATAGTAACAGTGTTTATGGAACAATGAAGCTTGTTGTAATGCTAACATTAGCTTAGCTCACAAGCTATCAGTTGAAGATGGCTCAGAACAAGTTAAATTCATTAAAAATTCCTTTTTGAGTCTTTATCTAGAACTGTTCAGTAGAGTATGAATGACCTGAATCCTTTTTCTGTTGTAAATCTGTAAGGTTCAAGTTCAAATTCCTTCCGTACTAAAGGTTAGCCAGTAGCTAACTAACATAAAATTTTAAGCTGTGATTTGGGGATGTTTGGACACACAATAGCGCTAATATCCTCACTATTTTGTCATGAATTTGAGGAGTGTCCACTGCTTTAGCTCAGTGATATCTCCAGGATCTTGGTGGTACAAACTCTAGAAGTAATTTTTTTAACAGTATTTTTTGTTGGATAAATGACTTGTTACACAAACAAGCTTATACTGGAATGTGTTTACAGCTCAAAAAGGTACATTTTGGGTTTATTTGCTCTATAAATCTGTTTTTGCATCACCAGAAATAGAAAGTTAGCTGCCTGTACTTTTAACAAACAAAAATAAAAGTGAAAATGACCATAAACTGTGTATGTATTAAAGTTAGGGATATAAGTTATGGTTTTAAATGATTTAGTACTTGTCTGTACTGATTATCATTCTGTGTTTCATTGACTTTGAAAAACTGACAGGCTGGCCAAAAATGAAATTTATGTCTATAAGGAATTTTTTTGGATCAGAAACAAGAAATTATTTCAACTTGAAAAGTTTTATTCTTTATCCAAGGGCAGACATGTTTTGGCTCAGGCCATTCTCAGGCCATCTAAATTTTTCCTTATAGTCATATTTATGAGTTTCCTACGCACCATTAAGAATGTGAACGTGCAAGGTGAATTTTTTTTCTTGACAAAATCTAATTTCTACTTAATCTTCCCCTTATTACTAATAAATCAGTTAACACCTGTTCAGTGTCTGAAGTTTGCTGCTTCAGTTTTTCACTGGAGCTATGAGGCTAATGTAGCAACACTAATGGATGCTAATGGTGCACCAGTTAGCACTACATAAACTACACAGCTAATTGCAACACTATCAGATTGACCTGCCTTGTGCTTTCAGGCCCTATATGAAATACTATTATAAAGCACATTAACTAACTAAAAACTTAACAGTTTGATCAACTGTGATGATTTAGCTTTGCTGTGTATACAGTGCTAATTGATAGACTATAAGCATCCATTATGAATTAGCTCATCTCATGTCTCTCAAAACTAAAGAAGCAAACTTCAGACATCACACACATCTTAGATGTTTGACTGCATTTGGGTTTAAGGGGATGATTCGTTGATTTTGGTCAGACCATCACTTCTGATTTCTGGGATTACATCGTGGGTTTGTCATGTGAATGAAGTTATGCTTATTTTAATTATGTTGAGGCAGCTGGGACCAGATTAGAAAAGCAGGCTTTCGACCTAATGGTTGCTGATTCAATCCCCCAGCTGAAGTGTCCTTGAGTCAGGCACCTGTGTGATGGGGCTCTAGGCGCATGTGCTCCCCCTAATCTGTCTATGTGTCTCACTGCATGAATAAGATAAAGGCAGAGCTCAAATTTCCAATAAATCCCAAAATATCATAATAAAAATGGCATACATTTGCATAAACGTCTTCTTCTTATGGTTGGCGAATGAGGCCCAATGTTTTTCATGAGGTATATTTGGGGGTAAAGGGGAGAAAATAATGTTTTACTTTACTAGCCTATATACTGTGTTCAGTACTGGTATAATGACCATAGTAACACTAATGCTTTGCATGCTTGACTTGCTTTTATTGTCTTATTAAGTACAGTCTTAAAGAACGATGTGAAGATATCATTTCATTTAGACCCAGATGTTCTTCCTGTGTGTGAATATCATTATGAATATCAGTGCTGACATGGAAACACACACACACACACACACACAGATGACTGTTTATCTAGAAAGAAGAGAGGTTTTTTTCTCTTCTGTGGTTTTTTGCTTTGCTGTGGATGAAGCCAAGAAAAGTATTCACAATATCTTCCTTTAATCAGATAAAAGAACCGTAAGCAAAAGCTTCAAACGTGAGAGATCAAGCCAAGTTTTCATCCTTTTTCAGCTTTTTGCTTTAAAGACTAACAAAGATAAATGGTGATTATCCCACAGAGATATTAAACACAGTCACAGTGGCAGTGTGGAGTTGAAAGCTACATTTGATACATTTTTTTTCTATTAGCCTGTGCTAGCCTGTACTAGCCTTAATCCCATAACCACTTCAGACTTAATGATGGGGATTATGGGGATTTTATACGTTTGTAACCATTTTGTTATTAAATTCTAAAGTTTATCATTCAGTGGTGTATTTTTTTTCATACCATCAACACTCGAGATCTTTGCGTGAGTGTCTCTATTTTAACCCTTTAATCTGTTCATTTTCATAGTGATACAAATCCATTCGGTGCTTTTCACACTAGAGCTTCATAGATCTGTTAAGGAAAATTTCATTTTTATTATGTCCTGATATGTAAAAACCATAGAATTCAAAGAGGGTGTACTTCAATGGTTCTTTAGTAAACACTTCTTATGGATAAAGGGTTCTTTTCATGGTGAAAGGGTTCTTCAGATTGAGGAAAGTGTTGTAGATTATTCTGTACAGAACCTTTTTGAAAATGTATTCAAGTGGCCCATATTTTTCAGTTTAGAGCTTTTAATATTATAAATGTGTTTTTGAGACTTTATAATTTGATCTGCCCCCCTCCCCCCCCCCCATTCTCCTCGTTGCATTCAATCTTCCTTAGTGTCGTATTTGTACACGTTTGCCTGCCGTGTTCACGTAACATCCAAGGCAACACCCACTTTTTTGTTGTTTTTTTGGCGGCCGTGGTCATTTTTAAAAGTAGCCCAAAGAACTGCATCCCGCCACCCTTGAATTTTCACCCACGAGTGGATTTCCAAACAAGCCCAATTTGGCGTGAAAACCGCGAACCTGGCAACTCTGGCTCTACGGCATATTTTTTTACCAATATTACAGGCCTGTAAGTCATTATTGCATCATATTGATAGAATAAGACTAGTGTAAAACATGCTAAAACAATATTTTACAGGATCTAGACTAGAATTTGCCATTGCTGCCAAACAACTGTAAACTGTAAACTCTATAATAGATTATATACAGGCCTAATATAAACCTACATAATAGTACAAGGACGTCTTTGGTCTAACGAATGGAATTGTAAACAAGAACTGTGCTTTGTGCTTTTGTACACAAATGCCAAAAATGGGGTCAAAAATGTCAGCTGGTGGTTTTATTTTCTTTCTATAAAGTCAAGACCATCTACCTGCAGCAAAGAGACTGACTTGCAGTTAAGCGTCAGTGTAGGGACCTAAAGCCATTGTCAATGACTAAGCCCACCATACACCAATGCAACAACATTGTGTCAATAAATAAATAAACTGACTAAATTCTCAAAAAATGTAATATTATAGGCTTACTTAGTTTTGAACCAGACGATGTTCTCCCATTTCGATAATGGCGGCGATTTCTCCATGGTGTCACACGATCATGTGACCAGTGCTCTCGCTCTATTTTTAACTCTATAATCTCCACCTATTGTTAGCAACAAGCTAGCCAGCTAACTTTTATTTGAGTGATAGCATTAACGATAGCAATGTTTCTGTAGGTCTATTCATTATTATTTGCAACTTCATCATCAACACATTAATAGCTTCATTCTAATGAACTGAAAGTTGTGAAGAAACAAAGAAACACATTGGTTTTAAACATGGATGAGCCAAAACATTATGACTAATATGCTAGTATGGCTAACATGCTGTTAGTCCTTCACATACTGATAAAAACAGCCGTGACCCACCAAGGACTCCTCAAGACCTCTGTAGATATTCTTTGATATGTGGAACCAAGACATCAGCAGCAAATCTTTTCAGTTCTGTACATTGTGGAGCTGCCGTAGACTTACTGTTCCAGTACATCCTAAAGATGCTTAGTTAATTTGAGATATAGTGAATGTGGTGGTCAGTACTGGTAGGTACTGACCACAGCTGGCTGAGAGCACCTCAGAAGCCTGGCTTTTTTAGAGATGACCCAGTGATCGGACTAGAACCATAATCCAAACCTTCACGTCTTGTTGATGATCAACAGCTTCATTTGTGATGTTTTAGTTCATCAGTATATTATTAATAGTAATGTACTCAGGAGTACGCACACACACACACACACACCAGAGTGAGTAGATGATAAGATCTGAGGAGGAGTGTGTGCTTTCAGTCAGACTGGACCTCACTGCTCACCACTGTCAGAACAAACAATGAAGTATTTGTGTGTGACTGCATACTGGCCTGGCTGGAGCCACACACACACACACACCTGTATTTCTCCAGGGATTGATTTCGTACTGCCCTAAAATCTCATATTTGTGCCATTTTATTCAAAATAAAATCATCATCTGTTGTATAATCAACTCAGTTGTCCTAAAGGCCTAAACTTTAAACAATAGCAGGTGTAGGTGCTGTAGGTGGTTTGTGTTTGAGCTAATGGTTCTTACACAAAGATAAATTAGCAAAGTGACATTCATGGGTGTTTGTAGCCCCTTTTTAGAGGTGCTGAAGCCCCCCTAAAGGCTCGACAGGAGCTTGTACCCAAAGACTGTCAGACTTCTGAACTCACACACACACACGCTGAACCATCAGAACTACTAAACACACACAAACTGTTTAACACTCACTGCTAACAAACAAACATCTTCAAATGCTGCTACTGTTGTGCAGTAATTACTGTTATGCACTTTATCACTTTTCAGTAAGTTTTACATTCATGTTACTCTGTGTAATTTGTACAATATTCTATTCTTACATCCATATTCATAGGATATCGTTTTTATACTGTACTCAAATCACATTTAAACGCTTGTCTTTTTTCATGTCTGCTATGTATAGTCTGTATATATGTATACTGTGTCCAATATACAGTATGTTTACATTGGGTCAGTACATTGGAGTCTGGAGAAACACAATTTTATAACACTTATAACTCTTTGTTGCATAGTTTGAATGACAATAAAGTTTGACCACTTTGACCGTTGAAGTAATACATTCAGTAGATGATTAAAAGACATTTCAGAATAACGTTTGCTGATAATCTGCTGAGTTCAGTTGTTTCACACTTTGGAGAGTTTAGATCTGTAGAAGTTCACATGAGAAGATACTGAACATCCTTAACATGCTGTTACAGACCTGCTGTTTACAACAGACAACAACTGGATTTTTGTCTTGAGTTTAGAGTTGGCCTTAGAGCCTGGGTGATGGTTTAAGACAGGGTTTTGGGGTGGGATTAAGGTTAGTGTTAGGATTACATTTTGGGTTGAGATTAAGGTTAGGGCTCAAATGATGGTTAAGACAGGGTTTTGGGGTGGGATCAGGGTTAGTGTTAGGATTAGATTTTGGGTTGACATTAAGATTAGGGCTTTGATGAGGGTTAAGACAGGTTTTGGAGTGGAATTAGGTTTAGTGTTAGGATTAGATTTTGGGTTGAGATTAAGGTTAGGGTTTGGATGATGGTTAAGACAGGGTTTTTGGGTGGGATTAGGTTTAGTGTTAGGATTAGATTTTGGGTTGAGATTAAGGTTAGGGCCTGGATGATGGTTAAGACAGAGTTTTGGGGCGGGATTAGGGTTAGTGTTAGGGATACATTTTGGGTGGAGATTAAGATTAGGATTCGAATGATGGTTAAGACAGGGTTTTGGGTTGAGATTAAGGTTAGGATTTGGATGATGGTTAAGACGGTTTTGGGTTGAGATTAAGGTTAGGGTTTGGATGATGGTTAAGACAGGGTTTTGGGTTGGGATTAGGGCTAGTTGTAGGATTAGATTTTGGATTGAGATTAAAGTTAGGGCTCAAATGATGGTTAAGACAGGGTTTTGGATTGAGATTAGGATTAGTGTTAGGATTAGATTTTGGGTTGACATTAAAATTAGGGCTTTGATGAGGGTTAAGACAGGGTTTTGGAGTGGAATTAGGTTTAGTGTTAGGATTAGATTTTGGGTTGAGATTAAGGTTAGGGCTTGGATGATGGTTAAGACAGGGTTTTGAAGTGGGATTAGGTTTAGTGTTGGGATTAGATTTTGGGTTGAGATTAAGGTTAGGATTTGGATGATGGTTAAGATGGTTTTGGGTTGAGATTAAGGTTAGGGTTTGGATGATGGTTAAGACAGTTGTGGGTTGAGATTAAGGTTAGGGTTCAGATGATGGTTAAGACATGGTTTTGGGTTGGGATTAGGGTTAGTGTTAAAATTAGATTTTGGGTTGAGATTAAGGTTAGGGTTTGGATGATGATTAAGACAGGGTTTTTGGGTGGGATTAGGTTTAGTGTTAGGATTAGATTTTGGGTTGAGATTAAGGTCAGGGCCTGGATGATGGTTAAGACAGAGTTTTGGGGTGGGATTAGGGTTAGTGTTAGGATTACATTTTGGGTGGAGATTAAGATTAGGATTCGAATGATGGTTAAGACAGGGTTTTGGGTTGAGATTAAGGTTAGAATTTGGATGATGGTTAAGACAGTTTTGGGTTGAGATTAAGGTTAGGGTTTGGATAATGGTTAAAACAGTTGTGGGTTGAGATTAAGGTTAGGGTTTGGATGATGGTTAAGACAGGGTTTTGGGTTGGGATTAGGGCTAGTTGTAGGATTAGATTTTGGATTGAGATTAAGGTTAGGGCTCGGATGATGGTTAAGACAGGGTTTTGGGTTGGGGTTAGTGTTAGAATTAGATTTTGGATTGAGATTAAGGTTAGGGCTCAGATGATGGTTAAGACAGGGTTTTGGGTTGGGATAAGGGTTAGTGTTAGGATTAGGTTTTGGATTGAGATTAAGGTTAGAGCTCAGATTAAAACCTGGATGATGAAGACAGGCCTTTGGGTTGAGATTAGGCTTAGGGTTTGAATATACAGTGTATCACAAAAGTGAGTTCACCCCTCACATTTCTGCAGATATTTAAGTATATCTTTTTATGGGACAACACTGACAAAATGACACTTTGCCACAATGAAAAATAGTCTGTGTGCAGCTTATATAACAGTGTAAATGTATTCTTCCCTCAATATACAACTCAATATACAACAATATAACTCAATATACAGCCATTAATGTCCAAACCACCGGCAACAAAAGTGAGTACACCCCTAAGAAACTACACCCCTAAATGTCCAAATTGAGCACTGCTTGTCATTTTCCCTCCAAAATGTCATGTGACTTGTTAGTGTTACTAGATCTCAGGTGTGCATAGGGAGCAGGTGTGTTAAATTTTGTAGTACAGCTCTCACACTCTATCATACTGATCACAATTTCCAACATGGCACCTCATGGCAAAGAACTCTCTGAGGATCTTAAAAGATTAATTGTTGCGCTACATGAAGATAGCCAAAGCTACAAGAAGTTTGCCAACACCCTGAAACTGAGCTGCAGCACTGTGGCCAAGATCATCCAGTGTTTTAAAAGAGCAGGGTCCACTCAGAACAGACCTCACGTTGGTCATCCAAAGAAGCTGAGTGCACGTGCTCAGCATCACATCCAAATGCTGTCTTTGAAAGATAGACGCAGGAGTGCTGTCAGCATTGCTGCAGAGATTGAAGAGGTGGGGGGTGAAGAGAGCCTGTCAGTGCTCAGATCATACACCGCACACTACATCAAATTGCATGGCTGTCACCCCAGAAAGAAGTCTGTACACAAGAAAGCACGCAAACAGTTTGCTGAAGACATTTCAACAAAGGACACTGATTACTGGAACCATGTCCTATGTTCTGATGAGACCAAGATTAATTTGTTTGGTTCAGATGGTCTCAAGCATGTGTGGTGGCAATCAGGTGAGGAATACAAAGATAAGTGTGTCATGCCTACAGTCAAGCATGGTGGTGGGAATGCCATGGTCTGGGGCTGCATGAGTGACATTTCATTGAGGGACACATGAACTCCAATATGTAATGTGAAATAATGAAACAGAGCATGATCCCCTCCATCCAGAAACTGGGTCGCAGGGCAGTGTTCCAGCATGATAATGACCCCAAACACACCTCTAAGACGACCACTGCTTTATTGAAGAGGCTGAGGGTAAAGGTGATGGACTGGCAAAGCATGTCTCCAGACCTAAACGTAGATACGTCCAATTGTCACAGATTCCCCACTGTTCATATATCTACTGGATATGCCACTATAATGCCATTTGACAGAACCTTCTTTTTTTACACTGATCTGAGATCAGTTGAGCAGGTCATCTAACACCAGAACAGTAACTTCTGATTCTGGAACTGCTGGTTGTCTTGTGGTAAAGCACCATCACTCCCAGCCACATCCCACAGCAAGAGGTGCCATCTAAGTTTGATGACAAACTTGCCTGAAAGATGTGTTTAATCCAGG
>BRDA01090517.1:17106-31867 GCA_036984385.1 Crenuchus spilurus
TGGCCAAGATCATCCAGCGTTTTAAAAGAGCAGGGTCCACTCAGAACAGACCTCACGTTGGTCGTCCAAAGAAATGAGTGCATGAGTGCAGCAGGTGTTGGGGAGTTGAACTCAAATATGTACTGTGAAATAATGAAGCAGAGCATGATCCCCTCTCTCCAGAAACTGGGTGTCAGGGCAGTGTTCCAGCATGATAATGACCCCAAACACACCTCTAAGACGACCACTGCTTTATTGAAGAGGCTGAGGGTAAAGGTGATGGACTGGCAAAGCATGTCTCCAGACCTAAACGTAGATACGTCCAATTGTCACAGATTCCCCACTGTTCATATATCTACTGGATATGCCACTATAATGCCATTTGACAGAACCTTCTTTTTTTACACTGATCTGAGATCAGTTGAGCAGGTCATCTAACACCAGAACAGTAACTTCTGATTCTGGAACTGCTGGTTGTCTTGTGGTAAAGCACCATCACTCCCAGCCACATCCCACAGCAAGAGGTGCCATCTAAGTTTGATGACAAACTTGCCTGAAAGATGTGTTTAATCCAGGCCATCATTGTATTGAGTATCTCTGACGAAGGCCTGATCTTGGGACAGAGACAAGGCCATGCTTGTATAAACCATGTCAGGCATAGAGCCTCTCTTCAGCTTGCTCAGATGCTATCGAGTGACCTGTCAGCACCAGAACCACAGGCAGCTCAAACAGAACTTTATACTCCACTGCCACGTGTTGAGATAGGAAGCACAAAGGATACTTCATAAGTATACACAAAAAATCTTTAGCCTGCAATGATAAATGTGTCAAAAAGTGCACAAACTCTTTTACTTTTACTCTTTTAAAGATTACTTTACTAGTTTTCCAGGGACATTTGTTTTATTTTGGTGGCCTGTACTGAACAAGACCTGTCCCCAGAAAACTGGCTGCTGTTATCTACTAACCACTTCTACTATATGCTCACCTAGTTTTACGTTCTAGTAGTAGAAGTGCATTTAGTACTACATGCTACATTCTCCTGGTTTTAGAGTGCACTTCTGTTTGAAACACCAGAACATGTGTCCGAAGCAGTGGGCAGTCCTATTTGTGGAGCAGTTGGGGGTTATGTGCTTTGCTCAAGGTCACTTCAGTAATGACCTGCCCAGGGATCAAACCAGCAACCGTCCAGTCACAAGACCAGATGCCTAACCACCAGCCTTGACTGCCCCGTGGTTTCATATGATGAACCAACCATGATTTGGCTGATCATCATATTTGAAGAATGAGTCAAGCTGTGTAAATTTTCTTCTTCACCAAAATATTCCTTTAGATCCAGAGGCACCAGGCTGTTTAGCGATGATACTCATTGATTTGCATGTTCTCGTGGCATGTTCTTGAGGACGAGATCTGAAATATGTTGTTTTCATGAAAAACACCATAAATATGTTTAATACATGAGTCACATTCTGTGTAGCTATGTAAAGTATGCCCAAATTATATAGTGAGTGATGACCTCTAGATGGTTTCAATCTAATTTAGTTTTCTATCATTTATCCTTTTTGACAAACAGTGTAATTGAATCCCATCTGTCTTGATAAAACCTCATGTTATGGTTTGGATTCATCAAAATTACTGTAAAAAAGCAGTTTCACTTTTCCTCGGGGTTCTGATCTGTTTGGTGGACATCTGGCAGTGATAATGGTGGAAAAGTTGTTTTGTAAGCACTCTTTCGCTCTTTCTCTTTCTCCGTAATCAGTGTGGAACACATGGCGGAGATGTTTAGTGTTTTGGCCCAGACCACATAGCTGGTCTTATCAGCACTGTGACCTAGCCAAGGTGAAATCAATTCTCCTTCCACTCTTTCCATTCATCTAAAGTATGTTCTCTTTACTGTTGTTTGCCTCATCGTATGTTTATTCCTGTTATGATTTGTACCTGTTGTACAAATTAAAGGCATATTTAGCTTCACATCTATGCAGCTGCTAAAGTAATCAACAACCAAATACTTCATAATTCCTTCCAGGATGAAGATACAAAGCTTTGAAAGGCCCCAACAACTACAAATTGGCCACTTAATTCCAGAAAAATAAATCAGTATCTTTTGAAGGGTAACAAAATGACATGATGAGTGTTATGACTTTATGGCCTAGAGTTGACTGTAGTTCTACTTTAACTGAAGCCTAAATGGGAGATTGAAAAAGAAAATGTGTGAGAAAGAAGGATAGATTGGGAAAGAATGTGTGAGAGAAAGAAAATGTGTGAGAGAGAATGAGAAACTGAGAAAGAGAATATCCGTGAGAGAACAAGACATTGAGAAAACGAGAGATTGAGAAAATAATGTGTGAGAGAGAGCTTAAGGAAGAGAATGTGTGTGAGAATGAGAGATGGAGAGAGAAAGTGTGAGAGATTGAGAAAAATAATTTGTGTGACAGAATGAGAGATTGAGCAAGAGAATGTGTGAGAGAGAATGAGATTAAGAAAGAAAGTGTGAGAGAAACAGAAAGAGAATGTGTGAGAGAAAATGGAATTGAGAAAGAGAAAGTGTGACAGAAAAAGAGAGATTGACAGAGAATGTGTGTGAGAGAATGAGATTGAGAAAGAGAAAGTGTGTGAGAGAAAATGAGAGTTTGAAAAAGAGAATGTGTGTGAGAAAGAGAATGAGATTGAGAAAGAGAAAGTGTGTGAATGAGAGATTGAGAAAGAGAATGTGTGAGAAAAAAATGAGAAATTGAGAAAGGGAATGTGTGAGAGAGAAAATGAGAATTTGAGGAAAAGAATGTGTGAGAGAGGATGAGACTGAGAAAGAGAAAGTGAGAGAGAGAATTTGTTTGAATGAGATTGAGAAAAAGAATGTTTGAGAGAAAATTAGAAATTGAGAAAGAGAATGTGTGAGAGAGAATGAGATTGAGAAAGTGTGTGAGAGAAAATGAAAGATTGAGAAAGTGTGTGAGAGAAAATGAAAGATTGAGAAAGTGTGTGAGAGAAAATGAGAGATTGAGAAAAAGAATGTTTGAGAGAAAATGAGAGATTGAGAAAGAGAATGTTTGAGAGAAAATGAGAAATTGAGTGTGAGAGAAAATGAGAGATTGAGAAAAAGAATGTTTGAGAGAAAATTTGAAATTGAGAGTGTGAGAGAAAATGAGAGATTGAGAAAAAGAATGTTTGAGAGAAAATTTGAAATTGAGAGAGTGTGAGAGAAAATGAAAGATTGAGAAAAAGAATGTTTGAGAGAAAATGAGAGATTGAGAAAAATAATGTTTGAGAGAAAATGAGAGATTGAGAAAGTGTGTGAGAGAAAATGAGATTGAGAAAGTGTGAGGGAAAATGAGAGATTGAGAAAAAGAATGTTTGAGAGAAAATGAGAAATTGAGAAAGTGTGTGAGAGAAAATGAGAGATTGAGAAAAAGAAAGTGAGAGAAAATGAGAGATTGAGAAAGAAAAAGTGTGTGAGAGAAAATGAGAGATTGAGAAAGAGAGTGTGTGAGAGAAAATGAGAGATTGAGAAAGAGAAAGTGTGTGAGAGAAAATGAGAGATTGAGAAAAAGAAAGTGTGTGAGAGAAAATGAGAAAATGAGAAAGTGTGTGAGAGAAAATGAGATTGAGAAAGAAAAAGTATGTGAGAAAATGAGAAATTGAGAAAGTAATAGAGAAAATGAGAGATTGAGAAAGTGTGTGAAAGAAAATGAGAGATTGAGAAAGTGTGTGAAAGAAAATGAGAGATTGAGAAAGAGAAAGTGTGTGAGAGAAAATGAGAGATTGAGAAAGTGTGTGAGAGAAAATGAGAGATTGAGAAAAAGAAAGTGTGAGAATGAGAGTTAAGTCTTAACAAGGCTAAATTTGCATGTTTTGAGTAAAAATCTGAACTTCTCTGTTACTGCTAACATTTTTGCTTTAGTTTTATTAGTTTATTAGACCAAAAGCAGCTTGCTGACATGCTGAATGTTCTAAGACGTTCCTCTGAGGGTGCAGAGGGAACACTGGACTGAATACGTTTCCACTGAATTTGCTTTTAAGTTCTAGTAGAGTCACCATTTTGCTGCAGTAACACTTTTACCTCAGAGTGCATTTAGGCTGGATTTTACAGTCCAGCCTGCACTTCTTCTTCATCACGTCAGTCGTGTCACCACACCTGTGGGAAACAGACTGAGGCGCGAGACAAAAAAGAAGCTGTCAGTTGACGAAGAAGAAGGAAAAAACGGTGGGATGGTGGAGAGTGGAGCCTCACAGCTCATCAGTAACGAGACTGTTTGACACTTTTGAGAGGCCCGGAGGAGGATAAACGGACCATCTAGCCGTATTTTTCGCTTTAAACCCTCACAGCTAACACTCCATATGTCAGAGTGTGAGCTTTGTTTATACAGATAAAGAGTTTAAAGGAGACTAGGAGAGGAGGGTAGAGCAGACAAAGAACACATTGAGCTAAAATTTCCGCTATTTCACTGAAATTATGAATCAAGTAGAAGCAGCTAAAAAAAGAACTTATCAAGTACTGAGTTCACCCAGAACTGCAGTGAAATGTCTATTACAATACATCCAATATCTAGAAACTCTACTTGATCCCAGAAATAACTGTGTGGACACCAAAAATGCTCAATTTACCTGTTATCTAGCTAGCAGTAATTGTTAGCCTAGCTGGTTGTAGAATGCTAAGGCTTCTTGTAGAGGTTTAGCATGCTAAAGGTACATATCTATCAAAGAGTGATATGTTTAAAGTACAACAATCCATCAAAATGTGTTTAACCTACTAAATGTAATGCTGTTGACTTCTGACGGGCCCACAAAACCCACTAAACTAACGTTTCTTTTTATTGGGTTTCCAAAATACACAGATATACAGGCTCCATGGTATCTGCATTACATTTGCTAGAGACATTCAGATTCTAGAAGAGATACACTTCTCTGACAACTTAGTGTTTATGTATACATACCAGTCAAAAGTTTGGACACACCTTTTCATTCAATGTTTTTATTTTTTCCTACATTGTAAATGAACACTGAAGTCATCCAGACTATGAAGGAACACATAATCAGGGGCAGATTTGGAAGTTCTTGCCCTGATCAAAGGGATTCTTTTTTATGGTTATGGTGCGGTACAGGCTTAAACATAAATTAAACTATTATTATTAATGATTAATAAATATAAATTATTATACATACATTTTAAACATTACTTAAACATTACTTACACATTATTATTCATAATATTTTATTAGGAATTACTAGTTAATATTTATAATATACTAATAACTATAATAATAATACTTATTATTAATAAAATAAAATAATATTAATCATTAATTACATATTCATTATTAAATATTAATAAACTGTATATATAATATAAAATTGACACCCAATTCTGTGTTACACCTTGACAACCAACTTCACTCAGATTCATTAGCACCAATGTTACACTTATGTTTGGACTGTATAGTCAATAGACCTCATTTACACATAATTATACCTAATTTTTGAGTAAAAATAAGCAGAAATTTTGAATTATTTTGACAACAGTTAAACTTAGAGGCATGTAATTGGTGGCTTCGTGATCTCCGGGGCCCCAAGCAATGGGTTTTTTTTTTTTTTTTTGCGTGTTGGTCAAATCCGCCACTGCACATAATGAATCATGTAGTAAACTTAAAAGTGTTAAACAAACCAAAACATGTTTTAGATTTTACTTTAAAGTAGACACACAACTGATGTCTCAAACACATTAAGAACTCTTGACAAGACTGAAAGCCATTCCAGGTGACTGAAAGCCATTCCAGGTGACTACCTCATAAAGCTGACTGAGAAAATGCCAAGAAAGCTGCATCTAAGTAAGAGGTGCCTACTGTGAAGAATGTCAAATATAAACATATTCTGGTTTGTTTACTTGTTTGTTTACTAAATAATTACATATGTGTTTATTCATAGTTTAGATGAGTTTAGTATTAATCTACAATGCAGAACATTTTATATCATGAAACAACACTGAATGTCCAGATGATGTGTCCAAACTTTTGACTGCTACTGTATATACACACATATATAAGTTTGCTAGTATACAGATAACAATATAGGGCAGGATTATGTTAAAATACTGCACAACTCCTCTCCAGTGTGATGACCTTTTAGCTGAAATTTCAGGTAAAATTCATGTGGGGATCAGATTTTAATACATTTTGTTCTGATGCAGGTCTTAAGCTAATTTTTTAAAAACTAATATTCCGTTCATTTACATGCACTCAGTCATTCAATCATAATCACATTTCTGCAGTTGCCTGATTATTTAAGAGGTTGTGTAACCAGCATACTTTATTTTCTTAGATCAGTGTAAGGTATCTGATAAAGAGGACTCAGTAATCTGATTTCTTATTGCATGTATCCTCTTGCTCCTATCCCTGTGGATTTCTCACACTCAATTTTCATCCCCTTCCAAATGTACTAGTAGCCCATCCCATCTGTTAGGACTCTCCCCATCACTATGCACTGTCCCTGAGGATTCCCAGCTCTGAATGGACCAATCAGTAGACGCCTGAGCCAGCAGACATTACAATGTTTGAGTGATAGGTAGAGAGACTGCCAATTTTGCTCTCTTGGGCCCCGGCTGTTGATGGCAAACAGCATGTCCGAGATTCAAACTCGCGATCCTCTGGTCATAGTGTCAGCGTCTTAGCCTGCTGAGCCACTCTGGACCCTTTCACAGGTGTGTTTGATGAACATACACACTAAAAAACAGGTACGGTGGAAGTACTATTTTGTACTCAAAGGTACACTGTCATAAATGTACACGCAAAGGTACATTTTAGCCTCTTTGGGTACAGAATAGTACCTTAACTGGTACAAAAGTCATGGCTACAATGGGAAGGTACTTTATTATACCTCAATAAAGGTACAGCCCCAGCGACAAGCTTTGTACTCTCTTAAGTCCAAATCTGTACTTAATTTTCTTAGTGTGTAGCATTAAGTCTTCATGCCAGAACTTCTGCAGAAAAGCTCCCATTTCAGACCAGACCTGAAGGTAGCATGTCTGATCTTGGGTTTTGCTGGATTTTTGTTGTAATGTTCCATGTTGGCATTTCTAATGATGAACACAGGACACAAGCAGGAAGAGCAAAGAAATATCACCTTCACCCATAACTTCATCCAGCAGAGACTTAGTGGGCTGATGTTTCCCTGTCAGGAGAAGTTTATAACCCAGTCTTAATAAGATGCAGATTCTTCATTCTTCCACTGAGGCTCGGGGCTCTGAAACATATTGTTCACATTGAGCTTGAAACATTTTTTGGAAATGACAACCGTCCCGTGGTCTCCTGGGGAAAGAGAAGGTTCCAGAAAGTGTCTGAGGAGTCAGCGTATGGTGTCCCTGATTTTAAATAAATGATGAATACCATTTGGCAAAGCTGGTTACCATTCAGTCCTCATCTGATGTACTGTACTCTACTGTTACCATCAAGGCTCGTTGTAGAGGAGGAGAGATCTGAACCTGGTCAGTGTGCACCCAATTCTTTAGTGATCAGTCCACTTTTATCACAAATATCACCAACACTAAACTCCTTAAAATACAAAATGACATGTGTTAGTCACACTTTACATTACAAAGTCATTAAGCTCCACCTCCTACCAAGATCAGAGGATTTTACCACAAATCTGATATACGGCATGTAGCCGAAGTGGACTGAGGCTTTCATCTCTCTCTCTCTCTCTCTCTTTTTCTCTCTCTCTCTCTCTCTCTCGCTTTCTCTCTCTCTCTCTCTGTCTCTCTTTCTCTCTCTCTATCACTCTCCCTCTCTCCCTCCCTCCCTCTCTCTCTCTCTCTCTCTCTCTTTCTCTCTCTCTCGGCTTCTTTCTATTTTAACTCTCTTTCTTCTTCTCTCTAAACTTTGTTTCTGTTTATGTTGATGTCTTGGCCTCCTCTCTGTCTCTCTCTGTCTCTCTCTCTCTCTCTCTCTCTCTCTCTCTCCCTCTATCACTTCCATGGTGAGGCTGTTTATGTGGTCAGTTCACAGACAGTGATCTACAGCTTCCTGACTAGAGAAAAACACTACAGTGTCAGCAGAGACATATAAATCATACAGTAATGAGATTTTATAATGGAGGATCTAGACCCAGTATATGAACACACACATATACAGAGAGAGAGAGAGAGAGAGAGAGATTGACAAAGAGAATTTGTGAGAGACATTAAGAGAAAGACAGAGATAATAATAGAGAATGGCAGATTGAGAAAGAAAGAATGTGTGTGACAGATTGAAAAAGAGATAGAATGATAGACATTGACAGATTGAGAAAGAGGGAGAGAATGATACAGAATAGCAGACTGAGAAAGAAAGAATGTGTGTGAGACAGAGAGAATGAGAGATTGAGAGAAAGAATGTGTGTATGAGAAAGAATGAGAAGTTGAGAAAGGAGATTGAGAAGAGGGAGAGAATGAAATGGAGAAAGAGGGAGAGAATGAGAAATTGAGAAAGAGGAAGAGAATGAGAAAGAGGGAGAGAATGAGAGATTGAGAAAGAGGGAGAGAATGAAAGACTGAGAAAGAGGGAGAGAATGAGAAATAGGGAGAGAATGAGAAAGAGGGAGAGAATGAGAGATTGAGAAAGAGGGAGGGAATGAGAGATTGAGAAAGAGGGGGAAATGAGAGATTGAGAAGGAGGGAGAGAATGAGAGATTGAGAAGGAGGGAGAGAATGAGAGACTGAGAAAGAGGGAGAGAATGAGAGACTGAGAAAGAGGGAGAGAATGAGAAATTGAGAAAGAGGAAGAGAATGAGAGATTCAGGAAGAGGGAGAGAATGAAAGACTGAGAAAGAGGGAGAGATTGAGAAAGAGGTAGAGAATGAGAGATTGAGAAAGAGGGAGAGAATGAGAGATTGAGAACGAGGGAGAGAATGAGAGACTGAGAAAGAGGGGGGAAATGAGAGATTGAGAAAGAGGGAGAGAATGAGAGATTGAGAACGAGAGAGGGGTAAATCAGGCCAAGGCTTTGACAAATACCTCTAAAGTGTCTTTTAAGTTCTTCTCTTGGTAAAGATGTTTTTCTCTTTTTTTTTCTTAAATGGTCATTTTTGGACGCAGATGAGAGGACACGGTTCCGCCCTCTTTCTGATCCAAACACAGTCTCTCAAATAAAAAGTCAAAGACAACACATGATCACATAAAGGAGGATTTCCATTCTCCTAATGGACACTTTCCACATTTCTCCAGATTTCATTCTTTCACTCTTACAGAATGCAGGATTTTGGTGGGGGATGATATTTGCTTTAACCCTTTAACATCCTCACCAAGTAAAGAAGAAATTAAATTATTTTAGTTTTTGGTTAAGGTGGGGGTCCGTATTAAATGGTCAATTTTGTTTTTTAAAGACTCCACACTTTTTTAAATGTAGACTTTAAACATACAACGAGATGCACTTTGTACTAAAATCAGAACATAAACTTTAGCCTAACATACCTCTACCGATTGGTAGAGATGACACAATCACATTGTCTTAAATTCAACTGCATATTCAATAAGATATAGTGACTCAAATCTGCTCTACTAAATGGTTAAACGTGTAGTTTCCAGAGTGTTGGGCTGTAACTGGTTGCATTATATGATGTTTTCATGTATTTATGTAATTAATTTTTACATGAATATTATCTTTGTATACTATATTAAAGTATTAAGTGATCTAAGTATACTCTCTCTCTTTCTTTATCTTTTTTATCTCTATATTTTTCTTTCTTTCTCTCTCTCTCTTTCCCTCTCTCTCTCTCATCTTTTTTTCTCTTTCTTTCTCTCTATTTCTTTCTTTTTCTCTTTCTTTTTCTCTATTTCTCTCTCTCTTTTCTCTCTCTCCTTTCTTTTTGTCTTTCTCTCTTTCCCCTCTTTTTCTCTCCATCTTTCTTTCTCTCTTTCTCTTTCTCTTTTTCACTCTCTCTTTCTCTCTGTCTCTCTCCCTCTTTCTCTTTCTCTCTCACTCTTTTTTTCTCTCTCTTTTCTTTTTCTCTATCTTTCTCTTAATCTATTTATCTCTCTCTTTCTCTCTCTTTCTTTCTCTTTCTCTATCTCTCATCTTTTTTCTTTCTCTCTCCTTCTCTCTCTCTATTTCTTTCTCTTTCTCTTTCTCTCTCTTTCTTTCTCTCTCTCTCCTTCTCTCTCTTCTCTCTCTCTCCTTTCTTTTTCTCTATCTTTCTCTCTTTCCCCTCTCTCTCTTTTTCTCTCCATCTTTCTTTCTCTCTTTCTTTCTGTTTTTCACTCTCTCTTTCTCACTTTCTCTCTCCGGCTTTCTCTTTCTCTCTCACACTCTCTGTTTTTCTCTGTCTCTTTTCTTTTTTTCTATCTTTCTCTTAATCTTTTTATCTCTCTTTCTTTCTTTCTCTATCTTGGGGGTTGGGAGATATATTTGTGAAAAGGGTGAAGATGACGGCGTTTTGCTAAATCTGTAAAAAAAATGTTCTGAAGTGTGAAACAAATGTTTAAAAATACTGAATGATTTCGAAATTGGTATAGTAATAATGAATTTTAAAGTCAAGTCTATCTTTCTTTCTCTCTCTTTTTCACCCTCTCTTTCTCTCTTATATACAGACATTGTGTAGGCAGTCTGGGGCTGATTTTTTTAGTAGAGGAAATCTAAAGTAAACTGCGTTGGCATAAAGGCTGTTTTTATTTATATATGTAGGCTAGTGGCCTCCAGCACCAGCCAGGCAACATCTGCTGCTCCTCACACACTGTGGTCAAACCTCTACAGTAGTGCCACTTTAGAGAGAGAGAGAGGAAAAGAGAGAGAAAGAAGGGGGGTAAGGACAGGAAGGAAGAGAGAAGTCTGGGAGAAATCTTCGTTCACTCACAGACCACAATCTGACTGCACTTATGGAAGCAATTGTGGCGCACATCGTTTGGGTCACATTGAGAATCGATAAATCCCAGAAGCCCCTCTGCCACTTGACATGCTGATAGGCTTTGAGCTCTTCCACCACACTCCCTCAGCCTGGAGAAGACAGACACTATCAGTTAAAGGCACTGTGCACAATTCTGAAGAACATCTGTTGATATTTGAACTCAACAGCAAAACAAACATACCCCTTCCTTTAGTGCTCCTTCAGAAGCTCCGCCCCCTGTTGTTGAATAGGTGGAGTTTCTCTGTCCAAGGTTACTTGTTTCAGAGTCGAGGCTGAACATCTTTTTCCATGTGAAAACAGACCGGAGAACTGGGGAACATAAGAACAAAAGAAATAGAACATTTGAAATCAGCACTCAGATGAAAAAGAAATGTAATGTTTGGAGAAATGAAAACACTGCATTCCAGCATAAGAACCTTATCATCTGTGAAACATGGTGGTGGCAGTATCAGGTTTGGGCCTGTTTTGCTGCATCTGGGCCAGGACAGCTTGACATCATTGATGGAACAATGAATTGTGAATTATATCAGAGACCAGTACTGCCCTGAGAGTCTTCACAAATCACAAATTGTTCAGGTTTGTTAAGTTTGGAGCTCTACATGGGTTGTAGATCTGTAGATGCCTTTTTTTATATAAACTGTTCAAAATTAAAAGCAAAAAAATCAAGCAAAACAAAACTGTACAAAACTTTTCTTTGAATAAAGAAACTGCTGCCTTCTCAAAGCTCTAACTTTGCTAATAATTGTCCGATTTTCAAAATTTTAAGTTCTTTACAAAGAGGATAAAAAGCTCTTTAACATTAATCAAAGTATTAAAATGTTTGATGACATGTTAGGTTACTATCGGCTCTCGCATCTGTCGTAACCGACATTTTCTCTAGACCTTACAGCTTGCATGACTTCTAATGGCTGTAAAATTGTTAATAATTATCCGATTTTCAAAATGTAAGTTATTTACAAAGAAGACAAAGAATTAAATTGTATAATGCTGCTATCGCATGGCTATTGACATAAATATAGTCATGTTTTCTTGCCTTGCTGATACTAGCTATTGACCGATGGCTCTACACAAATTATCTATTTTTTCAACCTGTCGATGGTCTTAATCCAAAGTAAAGAACACAGAGACCTCATACATATTAAAGTAAATGTAGAAATATTCAATGCTATCATCCGAGTTCATTTAATGTTACAGTAAACACGTTGTAAAGCTCTATTTATGCTGCTACTAATTTTACTTTTTAGTCATTTAAAAGGTGTTGTCTATAACTTATAAGACAATTTGATGGGCCACTGACACTGCCAAGTTGACAACACTGACGCTGCATCAGTGTCGCTATAAAATGCCTCTAGTCTAGTAGTTTAGAGTTCTGATTCATATCTACATTTGATTACAGTAAGAGTTAATGTTTGTGATACTAACTTCATGAGTGTTGTTGGTTTGATGGAAGCCTGACTATTAGTGTAATGTCTACAGAACTACGTCAAGTTTGTAGGTCAGAGATTGTGGCTGTAATTCACAGATTATTACAAATAAATCATTTTAAAATGAATACATACTTGTGGAATGTGATCCCCTGGTCTCTGCTGATAGAATTCCGATACAGTAAAACAGTTAAAGGCAAAACATTGCAGCCCTTTCATTGTTTGTAAACGCTGGCTTCCTTCAGAGCTTGTCCTGCTTCCACACAACATGGCGGCTCCATGCCGGCGCGTTCAAAAGTCACGTGTGTCCTATCCAGTAATATAGATCATTGGTAGAAATGCCGTTGAGCTCATGTATCCATCCACCAAACGTGCGCAGGTCAGAGGTCTTCAGCTGATGTAAACAGAGCTACTTTAGCCGTTTAGCTCGTCTTTCAGTATTAATTTCTGGTAAATCTGGATTTGTTTTGATGAACTTTTAAACGTTTCTGATGTTTTAATGTCTTGTGACACAAATAAACTGCGTTTCAGTATTCTATGACTCGGAATGCTGTATCTCTAAAAGTGTGAGAGATAATCAACTGAAACTGAGGATTCCTTTAACAGCACTTTTTACAAATATGCATATCACTCATATTTGAAAAAAAAAAGACTTTGACCCGGTTTCCCCAGGCTGGGTCACAATTGTGCACATTCAGCACAGCTGTCCTGCTGGTTTTAGCACTGAATGTGATCATTAATACCAAATTACACCACAACTTTGTTATTAGTGAGAATAACTGAAAAGTTTAATCAAGACTCTCCTGTAAATACACCATCATTACAACTCAACTCAAGGATTAATGAGCTAATTAATCCCACATAATACTACTAGCTGCTCTATCCACAGTGTCCATTAACACACTGAGGCTTGAGCGTTCACTACAGTAGTGAAAATGAGCTTTTACACTTTCCACCTTTCACATTCAGGAGAAACTCTGACCAGCCCAACAGAACACTTACACTGTAAGAGTCAAACGAGTGGTCGTCATGTTCTGTATGAACACTGTCACCTGTTCATCTCTGAGAGAGAGAGAGAGAGAGAGAGAGAGAGAGAGAGAGAGAGAGAGAGAGAGAGAGAGACCCGACTGCAGATCTTCTTTCAGGGAAATGCCAGATCCAGTGCCAAACATTCACATCAGAGTGAGAAAGAGAGACACTTTGTCAAAGCTCTCTCGCCCACAGAGGTCCAACCACACAGAGCGGTGGTGGGACACTATGGGTCAGAGGACAGACTACAGAGAGATTCCAGTTTTAACAGAGAGAGAGAGAGAGAGAGAGTGAGTAGTGAAAAAGAAAGAGCAAGATAAAGAAATATACTGTAAACACAGATAAGAAAGAAAGAGAAAAAATACAGATAAAGAAGAAAATGAAAAAGAGAAAGAAGATAAATACAGATGAGAAAGAAAGAAAGAGAAAAAATAAATAAAAATTAAGAAGAAAAAGAAAGAGAAAGAAGGTAAATACAGATGAGAAAGAAAGAAAGAGAAAGAAGAAAAATACAGATAAGAAAAAAAAGAAAGAGAAAAAATAAATAAAAATTAAGAAGAAAAAGAAAGAGAAAGAAGATAAATACAGACGAGAAAGAAAAAAAGAGAGAAAGAAGAAAAATATAGATAAGAAAGCAAGAAAAGAAAAGATAAATACAGATATGAAAAAGAAAGAAAGAAAGAAAAGAAAATAAGAAATATATATATATATATATAGACAGAGAGGGAGAGACAAAATCCAGATAGAGGGAAAAATGGTCTCTCTCTTTTTCTGTTTCTCTCTCTGTCTGTTTCTCTGTCTGTTTCTCTCTCTGTTTCTCTCTCTGTCTGTTTCTCTCTCTGTTTCTCTCTCTGTCTGTTTCTCTCTCACACTCTCTCTCTCTCTCTCTCTCTCTCTCTCTCTCTCTCTCAAATCAAATTAAATTAAATCAAAATAGCTTTATTGGCATGACTGAGTGACATACAGTATTGCCAAAGCATTACAACAATGACATTTAGAATAATAATAAAGTAAAATTAAATTAAAATTAAAAGAAAAGTTACAAAAGAAAGGGAATATATATATATATATCCCAAAATACACAAAATAAAATAGAATAGAATAAAAAGTCAGGACATATATCAAAATATATTTAAAAAAACAATACTGAACATAACATTTTAACATACACCTCCCAGTGAGGTGGTGTAAATGGAAAAAAAGAAGGGGTACTGGGACCAGTTATCCACTTGCATGGCTTTTCCTACCATTGCTTTGCTGATGACACTCAGCTCTATCTGTCATTCCCGCCTGATGATGACTCTTCCATCACAACGCGGATATCTCACTGCCTCTCAGATATATCCTCATGGATGAAGAATCACCACCTATAACTTAACCTCTCTAAGACTGAACTACTTGTCTTCCCCGCAAAACAGTCGGTTCAACACAACCTCACCTTGACGATTGACTCTCTCTCACTCTCT
>BRDA01090527.1:0-13661 GCA_036984385.1 Crenuchus spilurus
TGTAACATTTTGACACCCTCAGTGTTAATTTAACTCTAATAGTGTTGATTTAACACTGGCAGATTTACTATGTAGGAGATATTAGTCTATAAACAACCTCAATAAACACTATTAATCACTAGGAGATATTACTCCATAAACAACCTCAATAAACACTGTTAATCACTAGAATAGGAGATATTAGTCTATGAACAACCTCAATAAACACTATTAATCACTAGAATAGGAGATATTAGTCCATAAACAACCTCAATAAACACTATTAATCACTAGAATAGGAAATATGTTTATGCATTTTTCAAGTATGAAATGGTTCTTGTTCAATAAGTAATTTAACACTAATATTAGCTCAAAACATATATTTACATCCCATGATAATTTGTATACAGTATATGTGCTAAACATTGAGAGTGGAGAGTTTCAAAACAGCTATAATAATAATAATAATAATATTAATAATAATAATAATAATAATAATTATTATTATTATTATTATTATTATTATTATTAATTTAATAAATTATTAATATTGCAGAAGTAAAAGTGTGTTGATATTTCAAATGTTCAATATTAATGGAGCACAGTAGTGTGCAATACCATATATATTTACATGGTCTCACACACACACACACACACACACACACACACACACACACACACACACACACACACACACACATACCCGTCACTGCAGCGGCAGGCTGAAACCCCAGCTTCACTTAAAAAAACATTACTTCTTTTTTTCCTCTTCTTGACGCTGCTTTCATCCCCTGCCTCTAATCATTATGTTTCAGTATCTCTCGCCCGGATGCAGACAGTCCTAATGTAATCTTCCTAATTTTGGTCCCACGCAATCTGGTTTTAAAACAAAGAGGGAAAGGGGCACATTTCTGAAGGCCCTGACCATAATCGCTTTAGACAGATAGCTTCTCCCATCGTAGATGAGCAAATATTTGTAAACCAGCTATCTAATGGAAAATTATAGTGAAATTAGAGCGAAATTCATGACGGAGAAATCTGATTACCTCTAATTTTATTATGCCATCTTAGCCCACACAGCATATTTTTGTACAGTTTTTTTTCCATAAATACCTATGCCAGGGGTCCCGGTAATCAAATAAAATTGAAATTCATCTCCCCATTAAATTCAATTAGATGCAATTTCTAGAGCCTATCAAAGATTTTAATTACTAAATTATAAAATTCTCCGAAGCCAAATTGAGGAGGAAAAAACTGCATCCTTGCATCTGACACGCACTCCAAAAAAAGATAAATAAATAAATAAATAAAAAAACATAAACCATGAAAGGAAATTGTTGATCCAAAAAAGATATCCAGTACTAAATGGAATTAGCGAGGCGGAGGCTTATTCAGCGGCTCTGGGCGGGGAGTGACGTGTGCCAAATGCAGGCTCCTGGACCAGAGGAAATGAACTTAGCTGAGGTGCGCTCGGCCTCTAAACGTCTGCCCTCCGAGTTATTACGCCGTAATTGACTAATTGACACCTTAATTTCATTTATGGGCTCCTGTGTTGAGGAGGCAACCTCTGGGTATGGAGGTGGTCCTGAAAGAGAACATCCAGCCAGCATCCATCCTGTGTGCAGGTGCATACAAGGCCTAGCCGGTTCCTCCACACCATCATTAGGACCATGTTAATTAAATGGGCATAGGCAACACAGCGATTTAGCATAAGCCTAAGCAATACTGTCCTGCTCTGTAATCTCCAGTGCCTGCTAATGTAGACAGCTGTGTGAGTTTAGTCATGCAGGTGTTAACTGTACTGTAACCTGCCTCGTTGGACGTTGTATCGATTTTGGCATGAAATGCATCATGTAGAGATAAAGCGTCTTTGTCAAAGTGGACTTTTAGAGCTAAAACGCAAAAGTTCAAGAAATACTTTGACATTTTTTAAACCAATCATCTGTCAAATCTGCATTGTAAAGTGAAAGGGAAAGTGACTGACCAATCAGCTTGCACATCTGCATTGAAACTATTAACACTATATGAGAACTGAACACAACAACAGCAGTAGAGAGGCCAAAACATCTATGATGCCCTCTAGTGGCTGGCTGCAGTACTATTTTATAAACCTCGCCCACAACCATTTTATTGAATGGGAGCTACAACAAAGTTTTCTGACTGAGTTTTCATTCAGTCATTTTTCAGTTGTGCTGTGTTATTTTTAGGATATTTAAAGGGGTGTGGTGATGAGGTGATTGACAGCTTGGTAGAGTTGATTGACAGCTTGGCATTCTAGCTAAACTTCAATGTTTTTGAACATTAGTGATGTCTTGTTCAGGAGTAAGTTGGCATCATGCCAACAGATCACTGGGCCACTGCTTCCAATTTTAGTAAATTACTATTGAAGCAGTATGATGAATAATATGAAAATAAAATATAATTTTGAATTAAATGAACACAAATAAACTTTTTCATCACATTTCAATGCAATGATACTAGTACATATATTGTATATACAGACAAAACAGACTTGTATGATGCATATTTATTAAGAAAACAATTTTTTAACACTAAAAACATCAAAATATTGTATAATATTCAACTAAAAAGTCACTGCAGTGCTGAGAATGATCCACCATCAGTCAAATTTCTCCTTTTATACTTATGAACTGCTATTCAAACAGGGAATATGTCACTTTACAGGTAACAAATATAAATATTTAGTTTACTTTTATAGCATATTCTAATTTTAGGAGTACATGTGTTGTATTTCACATGCCGACAGAGGATGCTGGCATTAGGATGCTGGTCAAATTTAAACACTACAAACAGATCAAAATTCAACTCAAACTTCAAAAAGTTATTCTTTTATTGAATCATTTCCATATCAAAGTCATCTCACAGCTACACAAAGGGCTCAAGAAACCGGGCCTTTTGGTGGACGTCCATTATTGCATGTTACACTAAGGGAACCCGTAAAGGGCCTACTCCTTTCAAACTGCAGCTGAGATCAAACACTGCAGATACCTTTGCACAAAAGTCCTCACAATGGGACAGTACTGGGGTCCCGGGTCACCCACGATCCCTGTTTCCCAGCCACCCCCTGCTATAGGCCAATGGAGGTCTAAAACAACAGCCCAGCAGCCTGAGAGGACTACAAAGCTGTGGCTGAAAGAACACCTGCTGCCATTATTCACTTAACGCTCTTTAACTACTCCCTGTGTTTGTTTAAAAGCCATATACTAAAAAGAGCAGCTTCAGACACTGGATTGGACAGTGATGAATAAGATAAATATTGCAGTTAATTGTTTCTAGACGCATATCTCCCCGTCGAAGGCGGGGGAGGTGGTAAAGCTCCGTTCTGGACGGTTCTGAGCAGGAGCTCTAATAGAAGTGGCTCGGTAAATATGACTAAACTGAAACTTTAATCTGCTTTTTCCATACTCAAGCTGGCTGGGTATTAAAGATAATCTTTTTTGTGTGTCATATGGCTGGAGATATGGATGGAGCTAATTTTTAGAGACAAATCTGATATTTGTCAACTGGCTGAAAAAACCTGGGGATTTCGCTGCTAATCCTCGGCCGGATGTGAAGGCGCGTTAACAGTGAAATGCAGATGGTGCGGAGCGCTCGGAGAGAGCGGTGCAGATGCCCGGGCCTGTGCTAGCCCCAACACGGCTCAGCACAACCTGCGGCAGCCTAATGCCTCACACACTCCACCCAACACACCAGAACACAGCCGAGGAGCTCCGCATTCTCCAGCCTGCTCTACTTTTACTCCATATGTTCTTCTGTGTTCAGATCAGTCTACCTGGACTCCCAAACTAAGACCCAAATACACACTTTTATTACTTTTACTCTTTACTGGTACTGCCATGCTCAGTCACACTGTAAACTGGCCTTCAAAGCATCTTTAATTATGAATAACTAGAACAATATTAGAATAAACAGCATTCTTTATCTACTTTTATATTTATTACTAGTATATGTATAGACAACCACTGTATTTGCAAAATGCTACTATTTGCATTTATGTATTTATAGTATAGGATTAGAGGACCAATACAAGCTGAGCTGCTGTCTCTGACTTTACATCCTGAAGGTGGACCAACAAGGTAGGCGTGTCTAATAGAGTGAACACAGTGTTTAACATCCCCAGCAGCTCTGGAGTGTCTAATAACACTCTAACACACCACCACCACGTTAGTGTCACTGACTATTGAAGAACAGAGTGAAAGGAGGATGACAAAGTATACAGAGAAACAGATCTGTAATTATAGATGCTCATTGGAGCTAAAATGACATCACATCATCATTTAAATCACAATAAAATATCTCCGTCTGTACTAATACAAATGTGGTGTCAATGGATTCAATTCAAATGTTACAATGTTTCGCCATTTTTAAGCAAATTACAGAAAAATCTGTAAAAGAAAATGCAATAACACTTGTTTCCATCACCTACTGCTATGTCCAAATCTGTAAAGATACAGAGAGCAGAGGCAACGATTCAGACCATTTTTGCTTCATAATTTTATTTATATTAGGGTTGTCGAAGTAACGTGATAATAAAGCATGAACACGACTTAATTTAACGCAGAAAAATAAAAAATAGTGCCGTTAACGCAAATTCTATTTGTCCCTGCGACTTTCCACATCGAGTGCTTACGAGTGATGGCGTAAGGCTCGTGCTTTTGCCTTTTTAAAATAATCTTTATTGACATTTTTCACTATACAGGGGAACCTTGACTTACGAGTTTAATTTTCTCTGTGAAGGAGCTCGTAACTCAATGTGCTCTTATATCAAATTACATTTCAACATTAAAATTAATTTAAATGCTCTTAATCCGTTCCAGCAACCCAAAAAACACAAATTGATATACACAAAGTGTTTTTAAAAAAGAAAAACATACTTTTAAAATAACTAATAATGTATATAATTCATAATAAAAGAGAATGTAAAGAAATAAACTGGTTTATTAAATGTATTTACATTAAAGATCAGACGATCTTCATCAGTGATGTTTCCCTTTTTCGTTACACGTTCCTCACTTTACCTTGCAGGACATTTCAGTCCTGTCCAAAGAGCTTTGTCTCTTCCTCCATTACAAAATGTTTAGAAAATGAATGAGACATGTTTGTTTACACAGCAACAAGGCACTACTCTTCTTCTCTGTAGTGCCAGCAGTGATTGCTGCATTCACGTCCGTTAGTGACTCCTAGTGGTGGATGGTGGAATCGCTCACATTATACGACATACATGAAAAAATGTATCATTTGACAGCTCTAATTTATATATGATGCTGTAAATTTCTATCAGTAGTTTGATCCGAGGAGGATGGATCCATTTTGCAAGCCTTGGTTCCTCGCAAGGTTTCTTCCTCCAACCTCAAGGGAGTTTTTCCTTGTCACTGTCGCCTTTGGCTTGCTCGCATCGGGTTTTGGGTTTTGATTCAAATTGTCTGATGCTAATTATATAAAGCTACGTTGTGACAACATCAGTTGTAAAAAGCTCTATATGAATAAATTTTGATTGATTGATATATATTATCCACCTCGTTCCAGCATAAAAATCCTTTTGCAGTATTCTGAGATTTTTCTAAATTACCTTCAAAACTGTAAACAGACTGAATGGAAAACGAATCCTTCAAACCCACTGAAAGTGCTGAATTTTTATAGTGCAGCTTATTTTTGCAGATGTAGGCCTGCTGCTTGCACTACTCCATGCTGTTACTGTTTGTCGGCTGCTTTTCTCCATAATCACTGATAACAGACTCATTTCTTCAGTCATATGCCAATCAAAATGATGTAATCTCTTCTTCCATCTCTCCTGGGGGTCTGAACACCCTCGCTGGCCCATGCTCTCCCTCAGGCTACACAAAGTTAAATCTAAAGCTGCTAACGAGGGTCATCGCTGTCTCAAAGACACAGTGAGCACGAGAACAAAGCTGTGCCGTATAGTGTTTCACAACTGTGTCTGTCACGGCTGCTTTAGCACTAGAATGTAAGGTGGTGGAGCACTAGGAACACATTCTCCGACTGCTTTGTAGCTCTCAACCACATTCGACATTCTACTGATAGCTCTTCAGAGGCTTCACAAACACGAGCTTATGGACTGTGTGTGCTTGGGGATGTGGGTTTGACTTAGTACAGCAAGCAGAAATGATGCTAATGCCTTAAAAAAGCAGCCCAACGTGGACTCCAGTGAAGAGAAGATGGAGAAACATTCCTCACATTACTGGGTGGAAGGAAGGAGACTCTACATAAAGCTCCATATAAATGGCCTTGTTAACACGGCAGGTCACAAAATAAAAAACAAGCCTTTTTAAGAGGTTATATACTTCCCTGCCGTGGGCAAGAGGCCTTGGTAGAGTGACCATTAGTATGTAACTGGACTGAACTGTCAACTGTCTATTCACAGTCATATCATATTATGACCAGCCCTGGTTTGGAATAAGCATGTGACAGGGTTTACTGCATGTATAAATAAGTGAGCACACCAGTCAGTTGTAGCAGAGTGTAAAACCATCATCATAACAGTAAAACAAAAATGTCACTTTACATGTAATGTATATACGAGTGACTCAAACATGATCTGCACTTTAGTTAACGCTCCTGATGTCTCATCAATGTGTTATGTACTAGGTCTCTGTCTCCATAATAACTGATGTGCAGGTGTGAACGTCAGTTCATTTATGACTGCAGTGCAACAAAAATGGAATGTGCAAAAAAACACACTTACGATTTGCACAAAAGAAGAGTAGCATGCATAGATTGGGTTTGGACATCTGCAAAGTAAATTAGGACAGATACTATAAGGAAGGTGAAAGTTTATTAAAAAGAATCATTACTGATGACGAGACATGGATTCATCACTACGAGTCTGAGAGTAAACATAGGAGTCAATCATCAGCTGGAAAAATGTTGCTGACAGTTTTCTGGGTCTAAAAGAAGCCATAAGAGGATGGAGATTCATGTCTGAAGAGGTGAAGAAAGCGGTGCATTCATGACTCACAGCTCAGCCAAAAACATGCTTTAATGCAGGATTATCAAAGCTTTGACAAACAGTATTGAAAAGCAGGAGATTATGTCGGAAAAATTAAAAGGTATTTGATACACTATACAACACTTCCTCCTGTACTGTGCGGTGATACATTATACAACACTTCCTCCTGTACTGTGCAGTGATACATTATACAACACTTCCTCCTGTACTGTGCACCGATACATTATATAACACTTCCTCCTGTACTGTGCACTGATACATTATACAACACTTCCTCCTGTACTGTGCACTGATACATTATACAACACTTCCTCCTGTACTGTGCGCTGATACATTATACAACACTTCCTCCTGTAAGTGTGCGCTGATACATTTTACAACACTTCCTCCTGTACTGTGCGCTGATACATTATACAAAGGTCACTGCACAGTTCTCATGGTGTAATAACCAACGGCCCTTGCTGTATCCATGAGGATGTCTGAGGACATTAATGTGTCACTGTAGCCACAGGCGGCCAATGGAGACGGCTGGACGGGCGCCGGCCTCCACTCCTACAGTCGTGGATATTAGTCATCAGAAATGAACACCCGTCTACCTGCACTGTAATCATACATCACCAGATCTTCATTAGTATTAAAGTTATTCACGATCATTTGGGTAAAGAAGTAAACGGGACACGCTGTACATTATATTCACATAGCATAGTCTCATTCTGCACTTCTCTTTATTATCAAAAGGCTTTTTAAATCCAATTACTAACACTCAGAGCTGTCCAGTCCAGCAACATGTGCTTGTAACTGAACTCAAACAAGCAGCCATTCTGACAATCTCCACACATTCAGTCATATAGCAGAATAGCTGGATTAGCACGGCCGCGGGTTACTTCTTATTCAGGAAAACAGAACGTTCCTCCAGGCTCTTGTCAGTGCTGATACTGTACTCTTCTCTCTTCCACAGTCTGGCATCAGTTACCTCCTGATTGCATTATTTTTTGAAGCATGCCAAAGAATCCAAATGACATCGGAAGGGGGGGGATGTGTCCAAAATCTGAGGCATAAAACAGGAAACAGCTCCAGAGTTGATTTATACTGTACGAGCATTTGTTTTACAAAGCAAGCAGAGCTGACGTCTATTGATCAGCCTTAGTGTAGCTAAGGAGCAGAAAAAAAAACTTTACGTTATGAGCATTATGAAATTCAGCAATTTTTTCTAACCTTCAGAGATGCTTTGCATTCGTCTGTGAAATAAATAAATAAAGGCAGGCTGGAGAGGGGGGGAAAAATCACTAAAGCTCTTTTGGTGTAATTGGCTGAATAGCAAGGGCAGCAGAAAATTTACAGGCAGACGCCAGTGTGAAGGGGACTGGGTCACAGCGCAGAAGCCAGCGCTCAGCACGGCCTCTACACTGCTGCCTCTGGCCTAACACTGCCACACACACACACACACACACACAGGCCCTGTACAGCTCAGAATGTGTCAGACCAGTGCAGTACAGTGACACAAGACCAATATCCACAAAGACTAAAAGGAAACCCAATCACACTGTAAGGAGATGGTGGATGCAATGGAGGGGGTGGAGTATAAACAGTCATAGGTGACCCTCGAGCTGAAAGATGAACCATTTTTATATTACACTCTAGCAGGCAGTATGTGCATGAAGCAGTGTGCAGCCTGTATCCATAACGCCTGGGGAGCAGTTGGAGGTTAGGTGCCATGCTCACATCCTGACAGAGGATCAAACCAGCGACCATCCAATCACAAGACAAACACAAAGCAAACCAATCCCTGACCAGGACCCGGGCTGCCGTGGTAAGACCACCAGGGACACACATTTTATTGTAGCCTATATTACTAAAAATGACCCAATATTTTCCCCCAATGTAGCGGTAGCCAATTGACCTACCCATCCACTAGGACTCTCCCAATCTTGTAATGTCTCTGACTCTACAAAGGTGAAGACTAGCACAGGCCTCCTCCGATGCATGTGAAGTCAAGCTCCGCCTCTTTTTAAACTGCTGCTGTTACATCATCACTGGGCAGCCAACACGCTTGGAGGAAAGTGCAGGATCCCCAGTTCAGCTAACGGACACCTGAGCCAGCAGACACTGCATGGTAGTAGTGATGGGGAGAGAGCACCATTCGTGCATATCTTTTTGAAGTGTTTGTCGCATTTCTTTTTGGATTTGGATATTCTACTCGCCTTGCAAAAAAATTCTATTAATTATACGTAGGGGTGCAGGAAAAAATTGCTTCGAGCTCGAATCGCGTTTCTAACATGGAACGATTCAGAATCGATTCTTGTTTTCAAAAAATCTATTTTTTTGCAGGTGTGGATGTGCCTTCTCAGCCACCGTAGTGCTAGGCAAAACGAGGAAGCAGCGTCAGCTATGTACAGGCATGCAAGTCAAGCCGCGGTCTTTGAAAGCAACCATTTGGAAACACTTTGGATTTTACCGTAAACCCGGCCTGGCTAAGAAAGGGCTGGACGTGACTCATGCGATTTGCAGAGATTGCAACGGTAAAGTAACATATTTCCTTCGTATTTGAAAAAATCGGAAAAAAATCCATTCGTGACCCCAAGAATCGATTCTGGATTCACAAATCTTCCCAAAGATTCGCAGCCCTAATTATATGTATAATTTAAAAAAATAATCACAATTTAAATCGCAGTAACAATATTAGCCTGAAAAAATCGCAATTAGGAATTTTCTCCAAATCGTTCAGCCCTAGGTCACGCAAAGGAACCTACAGTGGGGATAATAGCTTATAGCCTCAATCTTTATGGGTCATTAACATCATGGGGTCTGGTTCTGCCATCACTTAGCATATTTTTGTCAGGTTTAAATTTCATGCACAGGTTTGTATTTAACATAGAAACATTTTACAAAATGCATTTTAAAATAGAGCTCGGACTGCACGTCTACAGTACAAATATGGTTTGTAATTTAAAAAAAAGAGCTGGATATGTAGTGATGATAACCAAATCTGGAAAAGCAGAGAAAAGCCAGGCTGTTGGCTGTTGGCCTGACGTCAAGGAGAGACCAGAAAGACTAAACATGTTAGCTACATTAGCTTTGTAGCTTCTGTGCCAACTTATGTTGGCCAATTGACTACAAAGGGGAGAAATTTGGGTATATTTTATATTGAGTATGTATAGTTATTGGATTCTGGTTGGGTTTGGTCAGAAATTTGCTGGACTGTAGTTTGGAAAGTAAGTGATGTTCAAAATTTCAACCCCTGGTTTGGCCATTGGCGGGTCACTAAAACGCTGTGGCTTCCACAGATTTTCCATTACAGCGAACTAGGCCATGTGATCACCATGTGGGTCAGGCAGAGGCTGGGAGGGGTACAGTGGGGGAGGTGAAGGCTTTTTTGATAGAGCTGTTGAAAACAGCAAGCAGTAACTAGATTAGATCAATAAAGATCGTTTCTACAGCTGCCTTTCAAACATGATGGAGAGGGACAGCGTGCCATAAAGTACCAGGAGAGCGAGTTGGGAGAAAGATGAAGGAATGGAGACGAAGGGGTCCTGTTAGCGTTCGAAAGGTCATCAAAAGCTTGGGTGGAGTTAATGGTACAGCACGTGCGAAGCAAGAGAATTTACAAGGCGCAAGAAACGAATGTAGGTAACCGCCACGTTGTTAGTTTTAAACCTGACCTTAGAGCTACGAGAGAAGGTCCGAGTCTGCAAGAGCTGACAGCTGGTTTGGGCCAAGGCAGGAAATATGACACCCAGTGTCAGTTGTTGAAATAAATGTTGAAAATGCCAACTCGGAGCAGCGGCCTAACCAAGGCAAGAGGCTGAAACTCAAGCTCAGGCTGAGACGGGCTGTGCAGCGGCAGCTTCCCTACAGCAGAGGCCTTGAGGGATCTCCCTTCTGCTCCGGCCTCCCTGTTTGACAGTCTGCTAAAATATACCGAAACCAATACAGCGCAGGCCGTTTTCAGTCATTTATCAGCCCATAATAGATATTAATGTGGAAAGAGCCTGTCGTGCAGTAGACACTGCTGTAATGAATTAGGTTCCTCTAATGTACTCGCTTCCCAGACCTTCAAAACTTTGTTTCATTTTGCCTCGGCTTGTTCCTCCTCACCCCACCACAAACGTCCTGCTTTGCGCTCCCCGGCGAAGGCCCAGCCCTCCATAAATTGAGTCAGCAGCAGCCTGTTTCAGTTTGCGAACAGAAAAGGAAGCAAATGTGCCTAAAAAACGTGCCGTGCGACAGTCTGGATTTTTCACACGGTGCGCAAATCACGCCCACGTCAGCTCGCCGGCCTTGACCCGAGACATACTTCACCCACGTCCTTTAATCTACGAGCGCCCGTGCATTTGAATATCAGGGCAGGGGTTTCAGGTAGAGCTCCATCTCCCAGCAAACCGATGATGCTCTCTCTTTAAATGACCTTGACCAATCGTTCAACCAAATCCTCCTGTCCGTTCAGCATGAAGCCGAGACAGAATGGGCCTGGTGACCTTTCGCTGCCTAAAATTGAGATATTGGCACCGCTGTTCATCATTTGAACACTTTTTCTATAAATATGAGCATTCAATATCTTTGGATGTCTAACCTGAACCCATCAAACCATGACACTGTATCCCTGCTTACAATAATTATTGATCATAAGCCAGCCCAGTCTGCACATAAGGGTCCCTTTCAATTGATTTTCGACTGCTGGCTGCAAAAAATAAAAACACTGTATATATATAACAGAGTTCATACGAATTAAAGCCGGTTTTGCTTCAACTCATCTAAGCAACCAGACAATAATTTCATGTTACCAGGGAAACATGATAACACTGCCTCTGTGTTGCTCAACAATCAATTAATTTTATGCCTTGCACCGTTGTTTACCCTGCCATTAAAACCTGAAAAGTCAGTTTAGCGTGCTTTTTTCCCCCCAGCGCTCTACTTTTCAGGGTTTTGTTGAATAAATCCTGAAATACAAAAGAGAGGCAGAGAGGAGCCAGGTGGCTGTGTGCAGTCGCGCTCCACACACAGACAGGGCCTTTTGTTAGGATGCAGAAATTCAACAAGCCATGTCCCGTTACCAATAGGAGCACTGTTTTTGATGAAAGAATGGGTTTTGTCACCATAATACCGAATATAATGAAAGAGCAGGGCAGAGCGCTCACTTTTATCCATTACAGTCATAAACGTTTGGCTGGATGTTTCTAGAATAGATACCTTTTCTCTGGATCCAAACATCTGGCACGCTAGCTGCTGCTTTTGGAGGGAAATGACTACAGTGTGAGCCAGCAAATACATTATACACACACACACATACACACACTATATATATATATATATATTACAGTGGAACCTCAGTTTTCATCATTAATCAGTTCTAAAGTGTCTGATGATAACCAAAACAAGTGATAAGTGAAGCCATATTTCATAAGAAATAATGTAAATCCAATTCATCTGTTCCAGACTCTCCAAAATATAAAAAAACACATTTTATACAGAATAACTACAGTTTTACATACAGAACACAATGAGAAATAAACAGTAAAGACTAATGAAATGGATAAATGAACATTTAACATCACTCTTACAGGTTTACGCTCTGTTTTAGAGAGTGCTGGTGTGGTCCAGCCGCCAGACTTTGTTTTGTACACCCGTTCTCAGGGTTCTCAGCCACTGTGGATCAGATGTAAAGTCAGAGACAGCAGCTCAGCACAGTCTGTGTTGGTCCTCTAGTCCTTCACTGGTGCTCACTGGATGCTGTTGGAGAGTTTTGGTTGGTGCACTATTTTCACTCCAGCCGTAAACACTGACACACCACCACCACATCAGTGTCACTGCTGAGAATGATCCACTACTAAGAAATTCCTGCTCCGTGTTGTCCTGACAGAACACTGTTTTATGATAAATGCACAAATAAAAGTGGGTCGGCGTGACCTGGCAGGAGGTCTCGTGTGTGATATGTGAATGAAAAACAAAGAGCTGAATGAATGAATGTTTCACAGAAGCTTATGTAACGTGTTTATGATTGTGCTTCCCAAGAAGAGAAAACCAACTTAAACGCAGCCGGGCCAGTCCAAAGCGCGTAAAAGGATTAAACTACGTGGCCCAGTGAGAGCCCAGTAAGTTGTGGGCTAATCTTGTCTTATAGACCACTGTCTCCTGACCCACATGACTTCAGAACTACAACAGAGAGGAAGATACAAACACACACATGCACACCATCCTGTGGACTCAGACAGTGTACAGAATGAAAGTGGAGTTCTGCTGATGAGAGCTTTTCATAATCCTGGTCTTTTTATAAAATCACCACAGGCTGATCAGCACCGGCCAATCAGAAGCAGCTACATATACTTTATGATAAGTAGTTCATATCTTAGGAAGGTCCATAAAAATTCACCAGAACACCTGACAAGTACCGTATGAGAACCAAACCAATTTCTATATGAGAACCAAACCAAGTACTGTATGAGAACCAAACCAATTTCTATATGAGAACCAAACCAAGTACTGTATGAGAACCAAACCAAGTACCATATGAGAACCAAACCAATTTCTATATGAGAACCAAACCAAGTACTGTATGAGAACCAAACCAATTTCTATATGAGAACCAAACCAAGTACTGTATGAGAACCAAACCAAGTACCGTATGAGAACCAAACCAATTTCTATATGAGAACCAAACCAATTTCTATATGAGAACCAAATCAAGTACTGTATGAGA